>JACEVL010000158.1:617500-640000 GCA_020284085.1 Aporrectodea caliginosa | reverse complement strand
AAACACCAATCCAGCCCACCTGGCTGCTGCTCAGAGCTTCCAGCACTTGTAATTCATGATTCTAACATCTATGTCAGATTGACTCACCATCCCTGGGCATCTCACAGCAGAAGGCTTATGCTGACAATGCTAGTGCAGCATTACAGCCCCAGTCTGCTAGAGGTGGATAAAACAATGAGCACATGACAATGCACTGTAATGACCATTACCACACAAGCAACTCATGTAAGCCACATTCACGGCCACATCCATGATTTCCCGTGAACAGCGGCCAGCAGTTCCTTGTCAGACAAAGGCTGAATCACTGGGTCAGCTTTGTGTTTTGCATAATGAATACCTCAAATGACCGGTGCTTCTACATTGATGGTCCTTTGATAGCAGCCATTATATTGGAGAACAAATATTAGGGCTTAACCGGAATCCGGATCGGCAAACCGATTTTGCCGATTTTGGACTATCCGGAATTATCCGGATCCGGAATTTCTAGCCTGCCGATTAGTAAAACAATGTTTTTGACGGTTTTCAAACTATAACAATAATTTATAGTCCATTCAGTGATGATTTCCCACACAGATCATTTAATAGTTGGATAGCTAATGACGGTCGTGGCCTGCCGTTATCAGCCTGGGATGGCTTTATTAATGACCTCTGCTAGTTCTCGCTGTACAGTGACTGCCTTCATCAGATAGTTCAGGGAGGTCTTAATAGATACATTGATCACAGAAGGGGAGGAGGGTTGACTCTCAACAACCCTGAACCAGTCGGCGATGGTGTGAAACATTTGAGAGTCACCGGGCGGGTTGATCTTTGATCTTGGGGTGGGGTATTAAGACCTCCTTGGACTATTCAGTAGACAGCACATGTGGGAGGGATCATCAGGGCTAGGAGCAATCTGAAACTGTTCTGAACCCCTCCTCTGGGAGGGCTGAATTCAAGCCTGAAGGGTACACAGACAGACAGAGACAGACACAGAGTCTTGTGGATATCTCTTGCAACCCCATTCACTGACCAGCCGATCTGCAGCCTGTGAAATCGACCACAGTCGTGGCCTTTAAACACCCGTTAATTGGGTGAGTGGTCTTCGATGTCGGTCTATTTGGTCAGATTACAATCTTTTTTACTATTCGGAATCGGATCCGGAATCGGCAAATAATGGCCTACACTATCCGGTATCCGGAATCGGCAAAAAAAACGAAATCGGTTAAGCCCTAACAAATATACACAATAATGTTCCAAAAAGAAACCCAAGGCAGATTCAAAAATTCGAGTCCTAAACTAAAAGTGTACAAAAGTGCAAGAAATTGCAAGCCAACATGCAAAGTCTGAAAATTTCTTGACAAGCCAGTGTAGCCTCAGTGTGTTTCCAAGGAAATTATAGTGAACTGAGGATTTTATCCCCTTGAGAATTTGGCAGATAAAAACACACAAGCAGAAACATAACCACTAAGAGAGGTAGAGTCAGACAGTCGCAGACAGATACACTGAACAGACAAAGACAGACAAGAAGAGACAGCAGGACAGATACACAGGCAAAGACAGATACTGACAGAGCAACTGAGTAGCAATATAGTTATCTGCTCACTTCTGTTTCTCGGCCTTGTGCCTGGCCATCGTCTGCTTAACCAGTTTCTCTATGTTCTTGGCATATTCGAGTTCCACCTCTGAGCGACGCTGGTAGAAATCCTGCAGCTCCCAGACCATGCAGACCTGGCTTTCGAGACGCTGATCCAAGCATCGCAGTTGCTCATTCAGTTGATGCTTTATTTCTACAAATTACAGTCAGAACAACATAAGACAACAAATTCAATGACAACAACTGCAGAGAACAAGACAGCAAACCAATGTGACAAATAAATGAACTGCTGTACAGTAAAATCGTTGTATGAAGTTTAACAGCAGTCCTTGAAGAGGTAGTCAATCAATCAATCAATCAATCAATCAATCAATCAATCAATCAATCAATCAGACTTTATATAGCGCCCCTTCAAGATCCCTACTCAGAGGCGCTCGATTTGAACACAACAATGGTAGCCATGGGTATGAAGTGTATTTCATTTTCTTTTTGTCTCAGCATATAAGGGTGGGTGGCCAGCCCTGTCCCTCATAGCCTGATTCTTCCCACATAGTGTAAGATCAGCATATTCATAACTAGCAGAGTTTTATAGGGGGGTGCAAGTGGAACTGAAACATCAAAACAAATTTCTGCCCTGATAAAAATGTGAACCCCAACAGTTTCATTGTTCAGTCCGTAAGACATGATGATTCCGCCATATAATGCAATATAGACTTGATTTAAAACTATCAAAATTACAAACAAGAGTTCTTTAGTCACATTAGTTTTCAAGTGCCCACAACTTTGTCCAGTTCCAAACGTTGGTTTCACATGGAGCAAGCATCATCACATACATACTGAATGCAAACAGACAATGAGAAAACTAATACTGAATCCTGTAATAATAATAATATTCGTTTATTGACGAAACACTGGGTTGGCACACCGCAACCCATTACAGAGACAGTATTACCAGTTACAAATTGTACTACATTCACTTTCCATTGTCAATCCTTACCCGAATTCTGCTCATATTAACATGTGCAGAAAACTTCTAGACATGCAGAGCCATGCTATATTGGAAAAGGTACCATAGCGTGAGTTGGCATTAGCTAGTCATAAATATCTTAATTTTATTCACACATGTCTAATGTAGGCATCAACCAGCATAGGTTAGTAAACATGAAGCAAATGTTAAATAACAGTAATTCACCAGTAACTAACATGTCCTTGATTTAGTAATATTAACCACTAAAACTATTCCTTAATTATCAGGATACAACCACAACTTTATAAGACCTTACAATTACTCACAAAGTGGTAAATCAGCATAAACTATTGAATATATCAACAGCAAAGCTTGTTCTGGGCTTGAAAATATGACACTTCGAAAAAGAGAGCAAGTAAGGTTAAGCCGAGCCCCCACTTGTGGTACCTTTCATATTTATCATTTTTGCCATAAAAACAGTTCAATATATAAATTTTTATGGCCTGGCATTAAGTAAACTCACAAGCTCATACAAGCAAAAACCTAATTTCAGAAAAATTACCCCACATACATTCAAACTTGACCTTCTCAGTAAATGCACACCCCAGTTTTGCTAACTTTTCTCCCAGTGGATCACAAAAATCAATGCCATAATGCACAGTATTATTTTTCTCATTGTCTGCATGCGATGGGTACGAATAAATTACCTCCATTGTCCTCGGTCATAATTATGTCAAGTCCATTGCTCTCATTAGTGTCAGTAAAAGTGATGTTATGTCCTCATTTATCCAGCATAGCCTTGGTCTGCCTTTGTTTCTTTTTCCTTTGAACCTGGCGTGTAGTGCTACGGTATATTTGAAGAGTCATCTCATTACTATTACTACAGTTTCATAACTGTCATCCTTAATGACTTGTTTCAGTTGTTGCTATGTTTACCTAATATTCTACCTTTGCTATGCTCAATGGGGGCTCATTCTTTCAACAGATAGCGTAATGTGAGCTCACTAGACATTAAACAACAAAGCATTGGGCAAACATGAAGGCAATTATATTCCCTGAACCTGCAATAAAAAATTAGATAAGGTATTAGCATGGGTACTGACTATCTAGACTGGGTAATTATTTATTTATTTATGTAGCCCCAGTGGTGTGTAAAGAAAACCAATTGGGACTGCATCCTGGCAAACTGCACTTGGCTTCGATATATATGCACATGTATATGTATATACACCAATAGCTGCACATGCATATGTATATAATGCACATATATTCATATGGTAATACATGAGTGACTGTGTATACATGGATGCAGTGTGTGTGTGTGTGTGTGTGTGTGTGTGTGTGTGTGTGTGTGTGTGTGTGTGTGTGTGTGTGTGTGTGTGTGTGTGTGTGTGTGTGTCTGTGTGTGTCTGTGTGTGTTTGTCTGTGTGAGTGCACATGTGTACATATATGTGAGTATAATGTGCACGTGATACCATCAGAGGCTCAAATTGTAATGAGCAGAGGTTGCCAGGTCTGTGATAGTGAATGAAGTAGAATTAGTTACCAAAATGAGTTTCATTAAGATAGTTGTTCATTGACAGACTAGACTGTGTATTATTCCAGCATTCATCAGGACTACATCATTTAGCACAAGGTCTAAATGCATCATCATCAACAGTGGGATGCTGGATACACAGTATCCAATCACACAAAGACTCCTAGTTCCCGCCCACTGTCTATCTGCATGCCATTCTATATAGGAAGTTGTTGGTCTGTCTGTCTGTCTATTTCTGTCTGTTTATCCGTATCCCCTCCTCTCATTGACACCCAGCACAATGCCCAACCACAGTGTGATTCATCCTTATGAAAAAGCAATTAGGAAACTGCAGCAGCCACAGCTACCCTTGTGCACCAAACAAAGGAACATAATATTTAAAACAACAAACAAATGAAGACTTAAACCTGAAACAATCAGGAAGAGAACAACACAGCCATAACAATCAACGGCAATAACAAAATAAAAAAAACAAATGAGAAAAATCACAATTGTAAGCTTTCTTGATATGACCTTTTAGCAAATGCATCATGCATTTTGCACAAGTATTTATTAGTTTATTCATTGATTTAAAAATTAATTAACTGCAAATATACTGATCCCAGGGAAACACCAATGGAATTCAAACAGCAGACCAAACATTAAGGGACCAAGGTCTGCCTTTGACATTATGTCAATGCACAAATGCAATGCCATGAATGAACAAATATTGATTATATTAACAGTCTAACAGAACTTTATATGCTACCAATAGAACTGTAGGTCACTTACCATCACATCAGATATAATGCACTTAATTAATTACTAAGTTCATTGATTACTATAATATACATGTATCATGAACTCTCCCAGTCATTAATATTAGAGGACAAAACTTTTTCACATTAACGATTGGTGATTATAATTAATTACAATATAGAATTATAGACAGACGAACAAACAGTTGAAAACATAGACAATTGATGTATAGAAGCATGCATTTCATTCAAAGTGACTCTAGCAGCCTCTTAAAATCAACTGAACATGTACTTCTGTTGATAAGGGGCAACAGTTAAGTGGTAAACATTGAAACAAGACAATCTGTTCATTGTTTCTAAACAGTGTGGTCATGAGACTGTCCACACAGACACATCAGCTGAATTAGAGTGCAAAGCATCTGCGAATCAGATTCATTGCAACAGCAAATGCCAATGTGACCAAACTACTAAAAAACACAATTTTTTGTCTTGTGAATTTTTTTAAATTTCTCATATACCAATTATGGTAGCCTGGTTTGGATGTGCTTTATAGCTAGGGCAATAATTGCCCTAGCTTTATAGCTGGGCAATAATTGCCCTAGCTATTAAGCACATCGAAACCAGGCTACTATAATTGGTATGTGGGAAATTTTAAAAAAATCTAGTTACTGCACACAGTAATCCTATTAGACATTGTTTCAAGTGTTTGGTATCTGCAGAGTTGCAATAATTATCTCATTCCACAAAATTTTTACCATAAATTAAAGATCACCCATTACAACTATCCCAATTTTAAAATGATAACATGTTGCAAATATACATTGATTATTATGATCATCAGCAATCATTACTGCTACCATCATCCCATTCATCATCATTGCTGCCCCTAGTTCAGCTCAATTGTGACACCACTTTTTCAACCATCTTCACCTCTCTCATTCACATTCATTTCTATTCCTAAATTACCATCGACTGACTCGACACATTGTGTGTCATGACAGAGTGGCACTAAGAAAGCAGTCTCAAGGTTAGATTTACCTAATAGCACTTAACAGCATCTGTGTATGTGTGGGAATTACTTAAAATTACGCAAAAACATTGGATATAGAACAGAGACTGTGGTCTGTTTTACCAGACCTTGTAAAATAAGATAGGTTAACGATTTATAACACAATAAAATGCTTTCTCTTCCCAATTTTATTTTTAACTGCTTATTAGTTCCTAGTCATATACCTATTTTCACAAACAGTTCCTTGTGCATTCACCTCTTTAAGTATTAAGTACTGATGCCAACTTTGTACAGTTGACATCAATACTCAACAGCATATACCTTACATAGAATTTACACCAGCTTTATTAAATCTATTTACCAAATGAAAACAAACTTATTTGTGCAAATCTAACCTTTCGGGATATTTTCGAATAAATAACATATTATTCAGGATATTAACCAGCTAATCAAGCTTTTCTCTGGATTCGAACGATTGGTAACAAAATTGTTTTCGGACATTCTGTTAGACCCCATTTCCATACTGTGAGCCTGATTTAACGCCCAGACACCCTGCGCTGCGCAACAGTATTTCCTTGCAGATGAATTAGAACAAAAGTAGAAAGATATCATAAAACAATGCGTTAACTAAAACTTTGTTTCAACAGTGAAATAAATGCAAATTAGTACAGAACAGCACGGAGACAATATGAGCAAACATAGCGGCCTAATCTTCTAGTAGACACGCCAGCCAACAATATACACACCGGCAGACGGAAAACTGAATTTTATGGCTCACCTTTAATCTGTGCTTCCAACTCCAGGAAAATTTCTTTGTCCTTTTTTATTTTCTTATCAGACGACATTATGTCATTGTGTTAATAAACGTATCAAAACAAACCCGGATATTATTTCAGATGCTTTAATCTTTACCTTTATCAACACCAGGACATACGGAATATGATGTAAAGATTCTACAAGTGATGTCATCGAACATTTACCACTATCTAGCGAATGACAGAAAGTAACGTTTTCCAACAACAAAATAACTAAGATATAAATATGATGCAGCTATACTCATTGGAAAACCAATAGATATCTGTTTAATATTAAACTTTACAGTGGAATCAGCTGTTTAATTTCCCTGTGGTTAGAAAATGTAGTCAGTCACTTGATGGCGTTCTGGCGGAAATTTCAAAAATATGTTCAGTATAGAATCTGTACGAAATATGTAATCTGTAAAGTGCGTCTATGTCGATGATCAACGCTATTCTCTGCAACAGCGTGTTTAGAGGTCCTTCTATGCATTCTGTCTCTGCATCTAATCTGTCTCTCATCGAATATTCCTACATAAAATATGTGGTTTCAAAATCAATTTCAAATAAAAATAATTTCGCAACACATAAAATATTGGTTATTAAACTTTAACAGCTGATAATTTCAATTGTTTTTTAATTCTTCTTCTTTTTACTTAAATTTGTCTGTAATTATAAGTCCGATAAATGTTGGTCCCCTTGAAAAATATTTACGCAGAGGAAAACAATAATATTAATCCACCATAGTCTGTAATGATATTGACCGCCTAGAATAGCCTTGAGATACACTACCGTGGTAGGATCATAGACATCATATATTAGTATTAATGTAAGATGTCTATGGGTGGGATAAAAAAAACATGCCAGAAAACAAACTCATATAATAATGAAAATTTTACTTTTATTCATGCTTGCAGTGAAAATTAATCAAAACATGTAATGCGAGTCCTCAGTAGTTAGGAGAGGTTTTGTGCACTTATTTGTGTGCCAGTAAGGGTCGCTACATTAGTATGTTTCATTATCGCTGTGCATGTTTGAGGTAAAGTTGTTACTGTTATTCATAGCATGAGGCGAATGTGCGTCCGGATGCCTGTGTTTATAAGCACTTTGTTGAAATAGAAATTTGAATGTATCTTCAAAAGCAAATCTGTTGTCTGGCGAGACTTTAGACCAGCAACTGACCTCCGAGCACATTAAGACAATCTGTCGAACATACTTTTGCATATAAACTCTGTAAACTCACGATCTGCTTCCACCCTGATGCCTGCATTGATCATATGCGCTTGGGTAGACCATGACAATGCCCTTTAAGCAGGTCTAATTTTTTGCATCAGCGCACTTTAATCTTTTTTAAGTCTTGCCTCTCATATAATTGGTTGGATTCTGAAGTGCACTCATCATCAAATGGAAGAGCTGAATTGGTTCCCCACACTATCACACAGTAAATTAAGATCCATGGGCTGATGCATAACTGCCTGGCTAGTTATGCCCATTTTATCTTAGGGAACTATCCTGGATCCCCGAATCCCCGAAAACGCTGAAAACAGACAAAAGCCCGATTTCCTGAAAACAGTTTTCTAGAAAGCGGCCAAGCTATTCAGAGTTAAATTGCAAACATGACATAGACTTAGCGTGGCCTTGATGTATATCGATATACTGCCTATTCAAATGTTTATTTGTTAATTATATTCTTTCGGGTGGGACTTAGAAAATCAATTTCGGGGATCCGGTCGAAATGCCTTTCGGGGATTCGGGTTGCGGGGATTCGGCCCGCACCCACTATCCTATCCGGTCATGGCTTTACCCCTTAATTATAGTTTCCTGTGCAATAGAAGAAATGTGTGCTTAGGGTTACAATTATTTTAATATTTTGCTTATGTGGTTTTCTGATCCGCTGTGTTTTTAAACTATTTTTAGACATGAGGAAGTTTATGTGCCGAAGATCTCGCTCATTGTGGATTTTCCTATCTGCAGGCCTTGTCAACGTAATTGTTTTATTATATCTTACATCCAAATCATGTGATGTATCAGTATCAGCCGTGTGCAACGACTTTAAGGCCCATTATTGTGGCTCGTCTGAAGTTTCCGCAAAAGTAGTGAACGGGTCCATCACATTCATCTTAAGAGAATTTGAAGACTTTGAAAATGATGTTTCTGATACTGCTTTGAGCCTCAGTAAAACTTCAGCAGAATCCGTGATTATAGTCATTGCAGATAATCTGCCTTATCCACCGTTGGAGCTGCCAAAGTTGGAAAACGTCCGTCTTGTTTCTTTACGAGGTCTTGTGGAAAAGCCAATGTCATCATCAAGACCGGACACTTACATCCGTTCTGAATATGTTGCCATAATCCCTGATGGAGTTCGAATTGCAGGTCAGTTAAGTTTGAAACATGCGGTGGATTTCTTAGAGAGTCAAACAATGGCAGATCCTCTGATAACTATGGCTGCTTGGCCATTGAATAATTCCACAGCAAACTGCATACAGCTTGGTGTTGATACAAAGAGGTGGACTGCAAACCTTGAAGTGCTTCATAATGGCGATGTTTGCGATGCAGTGGATGGTTATCCAACTGTACTGCTTTTGAAGACAAAGACTTTTCTTGATCTGCCTTATCCATTTTTGCGTCCTTTGCAGCCGGCTATATTTATACAGAACTCTGTAAGAGGTCATAAGATTACAGTCAATAGGCAGAAAACCTTATTTTACCAGAGTGTCGAACTTTTTAAAAATGACAAGCACAAGAAATGGAAACATGAACAAAAAGAGCTGGTGAGGTTGCATGAGACATTTTCAATTATGGGCATAAAACACGTCCACTATTCAACTGGAAAGGATGAATGGTATGGTTGTGGAAAAGAGACGTCGCGTTGCTTTGGAACTGTAGTCAGCGACATGCCAGAATTTATCTATCAGAATCGTTGGACTCCGCCATGTTGCTTGCGCGCCCTTCGAATTACCGTACATCATGTTTTTAAAATACTCGAAGAACAGGGTGTTCGCTTTTGGCTTGAAGGTGGGAGTCTGCTTGGTGCAGCACGGAATGGGGATATTATTCCATGGGACTATGACGTTGATATTGGAATTTACTGGGATGATATCGTGAAGTCATCCCATCTAGTGAGTTGTCTATCAGAGGCACATGAAGATAATGAGGGTTTTGTATGGGAGCGTGCCACTGAGGGAGAATTTTTTCGCGTTCAATATAGTCAGTCGAATCACTTGCATGTGGACATTTTTCCGTTTCGCTCTGTGAATGGTACCATGACGAAAAAAACTTGGTTTAAGACTCATCGGCAGGATCGAGAATTTCCTGAAGCCTTCTTGCAGCCTATTGGCAAAATTCACTTTGTGGGAATAGAGGCTCCAGTTCCCAACAATGTCAGAAAATTTCTTGAGTTTAAGTTTGGAGAGGGTGTCATTGAGAATCCAAAGTATCCAAATGCCCAATCAGTGTAATGTTGAATCACACTAAAGTTCCTAATTGGCGATGGTACACATTACCATACTGATGAGCTCCTGTATTAGGAGCTGTATGAGTTGTAGAATTATCTCTGAGTACCATAGCAGAAAGTGTTGGCTGGAAAGGTGCATGCATATTGTGAAAAAAAGTAATCCTTTCTGCTGAGCAAGGAGTGGCAATAGTGGTACAGCCAGATCATCCATGGAGTGATCTGTCAGATCAGTCTATTGTCTCACATTTACAAATGTCATCTTCATGTGCCAAGTCTCCAAGGTCCTCCAATATGCAGAGAGCTCAGCACCGCCAGATAGCTTGACCACAGTCACTCATCTCGTTCAAGATATGGACGTTTAATTGGACTTTGTTCAATACTTCTTGTTATTTTTGTCCAGACAACTGCATGTCCTAGACCTTCTGGAGTTATTCATCAAGCGTTCTACAAATTTTGTGCAGTTTATACTCACAATTCAAACACCTTCAATCATCAAAGCCTAGCATATTTTCTTTAACACTTTAACGACGAGTTGCATTGGTTTCCCTAGTGATGTGAAATGATTTTTTACCGGTAAAAAATCCGGATTTTTTACCGGTAAAAAATCCGCATTATATTTTACCGTGGTAAAAAATGGTAAAATATGGTAAAAAATGATTAAAATGGTAAATGCTTAAAGTTTTATTTCTTTTCACTTAGGGCCTATTAAATAACATAATAATATTATTAGTATCAATATTCACTTAAGGTTTTCAATGTCAGCTTCATTCACAAGATTGTAGCAACTGATCATAGGCTTGGGTGTTGCTCAGATATATGCCCTATGCGCTTTGCTGTGTAAAATTCTTTCTTTCTTTCTGTTCACGGGCTCATCACCCGTTGTTAAATAATGTAGGATGATTGCTGAATTGTGTTGAAATAATACTCGGTTAGTTCTTCCAATATTTCAACTAGTTTTCATGCACCATTTTCTGTAGCAGAAATCTAACTATGAAATCTCCCAGCAAGTGGCAAGTAATATTAGGTTACTGTAGGGCCTAATAGACAGCTACACTGGAGCCTACGTATCTTCTATTTCTCTAAATTATACCTACTAGAACTAATAAGTTGTAGCTTTTTAAAGTGAATGAGACCTGGTATATAGGCCTACCAAATATCAGAAGTTTTCATTTGGGCTGAACACTAGGCCTACAACAATTATTACAATTTGTGACAGTGGTCGAAAACTCACTTTGTAATAAAAATGTGTTTTTCTTCCAAACAAACTATTTAGCAATTCAATAGGACTAAAGGCATTTCAATATTTGTCTGTAACTGATAAATGGCTAAACACACCGTTGGGGAACATAACCAAGATACCATCACTTAAATCATTTTTTACCATTTTTTACCATATTTTACCAATTTTACCGGTAAAAATCCGGATTTTTTACCGCAAAAATATTTTACCGGTAAATTTACATCACTAGGTTTCCCAGTCACTTTAGTACGTGCTCATCGTTAAAGTTTGCCTGGACTTACATGTATTATGCCATCTGCAACCTAGAAGTGCAAAGATTTGAAAATGCCCAAGTCATGGATGTGGTATCAACCATCCATTGCAGAGAGGTTTTATAAAATTCTAACCCACTTGATGAACCTGGTGGCTTGGTTTAGACATGACACAATGTACCATCAGAAAAGTGATGTTTGGTAGAATGGTGCTGTATTAAATGCTTCATGCAACGTGTCGTTCTTTAAGCTCTGGACATCGTGAACCAGAAACTGAACTCTCAACATTCGGTCATATGCAAGACAAGAATCCTGTTGATGGAGTATTTCCGTGCTTTTTGAGCTTCATTTACATCTGCACCTGTTAATGAACTTTTCATTCTTGTCAAGGTGTAACATCATTTATAATCTGTGCAGAAGAGACCTCTGAGAAGTTCTGAGAAGGCGTTGCTATATAAATGTACATGTATACATATACATCACATACCAGCATGCTTCATAATGTCAGACAGCTGACTGACATAACTTAATTGACTGAATTAATTGACTTACCTAAGCTAACGTGTGACGTGTACTCCTCTGCTAGACTAGTCACTTAATCTAAACGTACAGAGCTAAGCTTTGTTCTCTTTCCATACGTGTAATACATGTATTAGTTAAGAATGTCTTGCTTGGCGAATACTTTAGACCTAGCTAAATGGTAGTTCGTGTACACGCGGTGGTGTAGGGGTATGTTTGGTGCCTTGCAGCCGGAGAATTGCGGGTTCGAATCCACCTCAAGCCGCCGCGTAGGGACCCTGGGCAAGTCCTTCACTCGCAATTGCTCATGCGCTTTGGTGTGAAACTCCGATTCAGTGTCCGCGCTGTAGTCGGGAGTGCCTCTGAGTAGAAATCTTGAAGGGGCACTATATAAATATCTGAAATGAATGAATGAATTTAACTGCTGCTAAATAGAGCTATTTGTTCCATGTGCCATTTTTAGTCAAATTTTTGTTTCCATGATTTTTTTTAATAAACTTCTAAACCTGCTAAGACTAAGCCATCAATTGTTGTATGTCTGGAATTTCATCATAGATGATCTAAAGTCTGAGGGAGTTGCCTGGGATTTAGTTTAATATTAAAAAATGATTCCAGGATGTGCCTTACACAACTGTTTGAAGAAAGTTGTTTCCTCTGGCAATAACGTACAGCAAGGTTACATGGAATCATGGTTAGGCCTATACAAGTTCGCTTAAAGTTGTGACGAGTGATATTTTGATGTAACTGGGAATTCTTGGATGAGCTTAGTTGAAAAACTACAATAATATTAGGCCTAATGGTGCTGTTCAAGGATCATAATCTTAACCAAGTGTTGAAAGGTGTTTAGAATAGGCTCTATATAAATTTGTAGGCTATAAAATTTAGATGCGGACGCCCGTACTAGTCATAGCCCGCCCACGTTCCCTAGTTTATGATCTATAATATATACAGAAATTTTCATAAACTGGGAACGAATAATATCACCTCCCTCGAAACTAACCCTGCATGCAGCCATGACTATGCAATGTTAATGCGACTTCCTTTTTCTTACTTCTTTGAACCACCTCCCTCCTCTGATGCACATTCCTTAAAGCTACGGACGACAATCTAACCCTGATGCAGCCATGAGTATGAAGTGTTAGCGACTTCATTTTCTTACAATTTAGGGCAGGTGGCGATCGAGTCCTCTACCTCACAGACTAGTGTTCCCACGGTCAGTGTACTCGTTATAGCAGAGTAGCCTATTCAGATGGAGCAGAAACGCAAGAAATTTCTGCCCTGGTGGTGTTTGAACCCCTACCTTTCGGTTGGCAGTCCAACACGCTAACCACGTACTAGACTATCGTGCATTGTAAATTAATGTGAAGATAATGTTGACCACATTTGACAATAAAGTTCATTTTTAAGTAACTGCATGGTCAGTATTAATGACACTGATTATTATTTGTCATGCATCGCCAAACATAAACGTATAAGTATTTGATTAATATAATGCGTGTCAATGTGCACGCATGCACGTCATGACCTCTTGTTGACATGCATCATTGTCTCGCGTGACTTTCGTTGTTTAGTTTTAATTGTCTTTGTTTCAGTCGAGTTTACAACTGACATACATGCAGCTTTGTGCAAGGACTCGTGAAGCGGCGCCGGTGCCAAAGTAGTTCCGCAATTTAACGGAAGAAGTCTGGCCTTGTATTGCGTTCCTTGCGCTCTGCTGATTCGCTTGATGGTTTTGTTCCTAGGACTATGGGACTGTCTTGGCTCAACGCCGGGCATTTGCTGCGGTTGGTCCCTCTACTTGGAATGACCTTCCCCCTCACTAAGGGCTATACTAATGCCTGGTTTTTCCTCTTTAGTCTCGCGTTATTTAAAGACGTTTGTTTTCCCCGGGGTTTTCGTGCTGAGAATAGTTATTCTGGAGAGGCGCTATATAAATCTTTAGATACGATGCGATATTATTGTCAATATTATTATCATCTTTCTCCAACCGAGTCTCTGCACCGCGTCTCTGGAAATCTACCTCCTGAATTCCGCACTTTTTCGGTTCCTCCACCATCATCGCCAATGATCCACCATCATCTGCCTCAGGGGTTTTCTAAAGTCTCTGCTTTTCAAGAACTCTTATCCTGACTCTTCTCTGTAGAGACACCCGCCTTAACATCTGCGCTATCCTCTGGAAACCGGACTCGGACCTCCTCGGACTATCTTTAGATTAGACGCAGCGCTCGTGAATAAGCTGGTGCCCTGCGCTTGGCTTTCGAGTGGCGCTTTAGAAGTTTGGAGATTACGATTACGATTGGAGAGCCCTGGGTAAAGTGTGGCAATGATAGAACTTAAAAGTCATCCGAACTGCATTAGCCTTTGAGTAGGTCTCTTGGAGGGGCGCTATATAAATTCTCAGAATGAATGAACTATCCATCTGAAAAGGTTTCGAGACGACGCTGGCACCCCGTTCTGACCTCGAAGAATTTCAAGACTGCTAGTCGGTTAAGAGTAGGTCATAGGCCCCTACTATACTAGTAGCTAGTTTCAAACTACATCAGATTCCTTAACGAACCGTCGTCTTGATCCTAGCTCTTGAGATATCTCATCAGGTCAAGGTTTCTTCACAAGAGTCCTCATGATCCTCTATCTGTGTGCGTGCATGGGGATCTTTGTCGTTTTTCTCCTCTCGATCGTCTCTTCTTTTCTGCCTGTCTCTTGATGTGTATCCTTTTTCCTCCTCATGATCTATCCCTTATGTTCTGAATTCTGTTTCATTCCGATTCGTATTCCGCTGTCACCCTCAACAATATCTCTAATAATAAGTTCTCTTAAGTTCTTCTCGTAGGTAGAAAACCTCATCTTCGTTTTGTTATTTCCTTTGCGTCTTCCTCCTCCTCCTCCTCCTCCTCCTCCTCCTCCTCCTCTCCTCCTCCTCCTCCTCCTCCTCCTCCTCCTCCTCCTCCTCCTCCTCCTCCTCCTCCTCCTCCTCCTCCTCCTCCTCCTCCTCCTCTGTCTTTTAATTCCTCTATCGTCGTCGCTGTCGTCCTTATAGAGAAGTGACGTTGGTGCCATAGTGCTGTTGATGATGAAGATGCGGATGCTGAAGCTGCTGTAGGTCACGCATGTTCATGCAATCGTCCATCATCTGGCAGTCGTCGTCAACGAGGGCGCAGTCGGAGGAGGAGGCTGCAGGTGCTGCTGGCGAACTGCCTCCGCCGATGATGATGGTCGTAGACTGACAGTTGACCGGCTCCAGCTGAATCTCTGCCACAACACGAAACACATACAATCGAATGAACTAACAGTGTCAACACTATTGTCAGCCTAATATAAATATGCATATATTGTGTGTGTGGCTGCATATGTAGGTGTGTGTGTGTGTGTATGTGTGTGTGTGTGTGTGTGTGTGTGTGTGTGTGTGTGTGTGTGTGTGTGTGTGTGTGTGTGCAGGTGTGTGTGTGTACAGGCCCGCCGACAGAAATTCAGGGCCCCTGGCAGAGCAGTCACGGGCCCCTAAGTTTTTGAACAAACTGAATTTTTCTCTACTTCCACAAAAATTTCTGATGACCTGTTTTTTTTTTTTTTGCTTTTCCGTGAAATTGTGAGAAGGAAAATTGTCACAAGCCGCATTTTCCGCCCTCCCGGGCCCCCTCGTTACGTGTTACGTTATATTTTATAAGGCTTAACATCATAAACTTTGTATATAGGCTACATCATAAACTTTTTATATCTTATTATAATATATATCATAAGTTGATTGCGGGCCCGGCCCGGGCCCTAAAAGTCGCCGGGCCCCTGGGCATTTGCCCCCTGTCTCGGCGGGCCTGTGTGTGTGTATGTGCAGGTGTGTGTGGATGTGCGCGTGTGTGTTTGTGTGTGCGTCTGATTGTGCGTGTGTGTATGTGAACTAAGGATTATAGTCGTAAAGCCTAAATGCGTTAGAGGTCATGTTACCTGGCGCTTTCCCTACTAAGACAGACAACCTGTCAGAAGAAGAGGTGTCGCTCTGGTAGCCTGCTATAAGCTGCAGCTCACCTGGGCTGAGCTTTTAAGTTGCGCTTTACTGTATTGTATCGATCAATTTATATAGCGCCTCTCGAAGTGCACACCAATCAGAGGCGCTTTACAGTCATTTAACGATTGCGATGGATAAGACTCACAGAAGACGATATTCTATATAGAGTGACCAACTAAAATCGCGTGCTTTAGAATCTAAGCCCATCAGCTCCATGCGTCGTTATTCTGGGAAACAGTTACGCTGTAGGCCTATCAATAGCATCTGCATTACATTACATTAGTTAACAGAAAGGGCGAGGCATGAGCGTATTTAGGGGATGGTTTTACGGGTTTCAACCCCCCCCTCCCGAAATAACTGCATTACTTTTATAACAGAAACTAAAAATGTAGAAAAATACGACAACCTCCGAAAACTTAAAACCACCTGCGAAATGTTTTCCTGGCTAAGCCCCTGGGCGAGGCCGTCCAGTCGTGCAAACGACAGGTTGAAATGAATCGCCGATCGAGGACACCATAGAAGAGGAGAGCACTTAGGTCCGGATGGTGTTCAGATGTCGTTGATGGGTTTTCATCTAAGTCCAGACTGATATATCTTCCGACTGACGCCTGTCCACGTTGGCGGCAGAGCAAATCGATCAACGTCTCCAGCTCAGTATCCGTCGCATGGATTCAACGGAAGCCGGATTCCACGGATAGAGTGTTGAGGACGGATTGTGACGGACAGATTTTGTGAGAGAGGGAGAAAAAGCCGGCTCGGAAAAGAGTCGGAAATTATGACAGATGCAGACGGACAGCCAGCGTTAGATGCAAAGGCGGAAAAACACATATAGAGCTAAGCGTTAAATGAAGGATGAAAAGAGGCAGAAATGAAGAGCAAGAGGAAGAAACGAAGAGGGATACATCATACAGGGCGTCATGTAGGCTTACAGATCGTGTGGATACAGAGATAGCGTGACGGCCAGAGGTACGTGGGTCTGATACGGAGTATATGAGAGACGGTTATAGTTGTGTGAACTGTGAAGAGGATGACATAGTGTTAGTAAAACGCAAAGGGACAGAAACAGTGTGAAACTTGGAGAGAGACAGACAGACATACAGCAGAGACAGAGACAGACAGACAGAGAGAGAGAGCAGAGAGAGAGAGAGACAGAGAGAGAGAGAGAGAGACGAGAGAGAGAGAGAGAGAGAGAGAGAGAGAGAGAGAGAGAGAGAGAGAGAGAGAGAGAGAGAGAGAGAGAGAGAAAGAGAGGGTTAAGAGAGAAAGACTACTTCACCAACTCGATCCTCGGTGGCAGAGCACAATTAGGTGAATTAGGCGATGAATGATGGATTCATGTGAAGACAAACCTGATCGATCCAGATCCGTCAGTGTGCTGAATCGCGGGTGAGCGTTACTACCGCCAGATCGTCCTGGGTTTGAGACGCTGTTGGCCGACGTCGATCGCTTGTAAGTGGCTGACGTCTTCATCGTCAACTTTCGAACGTTCTTATCTGCCTGGAAGAGGATGACGTGGAGCTTTGGAACGAAGAGACAGACCAACGCCACAGTTGCACTCAGGCTGATCGATACACACAGCGTCGTTATCTGCACCTGCAACGATCAGTGCAAGGATAAGTGCAACGATCAGTGCAAGGATAAGTGCAACGATCAGTGCAATGATAAATGCAACGCTCAGTGTAACGATATGTGCAAGGATAAGTGCAACGATCAGTGGGGCCGTCCATAAAGTACGTCACGCTCCAGGGGAGGGGGGGTTTAAGAAAGTGTGACAGTTTGTGACAGGGGGAGGGGGTCAGGCCATGTGACGTCACACATTTATTTTTAAATTTTATTTATAATTTATTTTTAATTTTTAGCAGAATTTCATAACTTTAAAAATAATTTTCAAAATTTTTCTGAAACATTTTAATTAGTTTTATGTCAAAATAGCATGAAATGCATATCTCCTGAATGTGTTTTTCACGATTCCTCTCGCTAGGAGCGCTAGTAATAATGCTGTTGCGAAGCCTTGTTTATGTATTAGCCTTGCTTTCGGAAGTATTATTATTTCTATGTTGAAAGTGTGACGTACTTTAGGGGGTCCGAGTTTTGTGACAGTTTGTGACAGGGGGGGGGGAAAAATGGTCAAAAATAGCGTGACGTACTTTATGGACGGCCCCAGTGCAACAGCCAGTGCAACGAACTAATCCAGTTTACTTACTATATTTATATATTGCAAGGGCTTAATTTAATTGACGTAGGCCCTAGTCATTTATTGATTTTTCTAAATTTGACTAGGCCTACTTACTTGGAAATGAATACTCATGAATTAATGCTACAATTAATTATTTTTTAAAAACAATCTCTACGATTATAGTCTAAGTTACTAATACGCACGCAGGCCTAAATACATTAATACATACATACATTCTCGCATACATACATAGCCTACATACATAGTATGCATACACAACGTACGTAGGCCATACGTGTACATACGTGGAACATAGAGCGAAGGAATAGGAGACAGCGCAAGGCAATCGTACGTGAGATTGCCTCAAGGTCTCGTGTATTATATAATATATATGTATTTATGCATATATATACATGTATATACATAATGCATAATAGATCGTCTATATATAGGCCTATTATAGTAGACATCGATATACTCGTTATTATAGACAATTAGAGTCACTTGCAAGTGCAAGTGTTTGTCCCTGAAGTCTGTTATAGTCCACCGTTTGAAACTTCATCTGCAACACCTAGAGCGAGTCCTTCACCCATAAATTTTTGTTCAGTAGGCGCTATATAAATCTAGATAACTTAATAAATAGACGAGTGACTGGCTTCGGTAGGTGCGAACCGTTCGATCATCGATCGTTAGCCTCAAGCGCACAATGAGCTAAAGAGCATTTGAGCAAGTGGGGTAGTAGTGAGTTGACGGGGTGAGGAGGATGGCAAATAGAAGACTGCCTGGGGCCACAAAATGGTTGGGGAAGTGTTGAGAGGAATGCTCTTTCTTCGTTCTACGCTATTTATAGACTATTCTGGCCGGCGGCCATCTTCAGGACAGTAGGCCAACAGGAAGCAGTTCATCGATGGATCGATCGGTAATGCCGTTGATCTATAGCTACGCGATTGGACCCCGCTGTCTGCAGGCATCCGCTTGTTGACCACAATATGAGGTTCTTGTGTCAGGCGGTTGTTGACTGTTGTAGAGTCACGAGAGCTGCGAGGGATGAGCAACCATATTGCAATTGGAGAGGCAGAGAGGAAGGAGGGTCTGGAGGGACAGAGGACCGGAGGGAGGGACAGAGAGACGGACGGACGGACGGAGTGCCCGCTCCTTCTATATTATACTTATTCCTAATTAGACTAAGTGTTTGTGCAGTGAATTCGGATTTCATCGTAATAAGAAACGCAGATTCGCATCAGAAGAATAAACAATGGAGACAGGCTCCAACAGAGATTAATAATAGAACAGGGCCTACATGCGTTTCAGTTGAGCCTATAGACCGGTTCTTAACGTGGGGCCTCAGATCAGATGATCGGTCTATAAGACGCCGACAGTGATTCTATAATAATATTAGTAACATTCAAACATAATGACGACGATAATGACGATTACGACGATGATAATAATGAAGGTACTGACGCTGATAACAACAACGTTGACTTTGACGATATATATTAAAATATTGTGTAGGCCAATATTGGTCTAGGTATATTCTGTATATTGCATATATAGTAAGTAACCTATAGACTTTATTAGACCTGTAGGCAGCTAAAATAAAGAGGAAATTGATTGAGTACTCAAGATTTCATTACTGTGCACATTTAAATTCAACTCTTTAGCCTCAAACATTTTTATCAGTAACTAATTATTGGTTATTAACTTTCGTCGCGCTTGTGTCTAATTTAAAAGGCATCTACCAAATACCAATGGCACACCAAACCGAACTGTAATCTCTGAGGGTGTAAAAGGCCTCCCGCCCTACCGTGTTTCCGAGTAGAGGTCATGCCCTTTGCCTTTCTTTACCGACGTCTTTGACGGCGTATACATAGGCCTACAAGGGTGCTAAGAGTCGTTATGTAGTGCCAGCCTAGATCAGTTGCCACCTTTAGACTGCATGGAGAGCGTGTTGTTCAAGTCGCGAGGCATGTCGGTTCGGTTCGTGTTGAAGAGGAGAAAGGACGATCGGACGATTACTTCGCCTCACAAGCCAAGCGACGATCAGAGACGACGAAGAGGGAAAGAAGAGAGGGAGAGCAGGCGATCGACTGCAGCAGGAGAGATGGATGGAGGAAGAAGAAGCGGAGAAGAAGGAGTACAGAGACAGGGAGAAGGAAGGGAAGAAACGGTTAGGAAAGACGGTGACAGAGGAAACGAGGAAGGGGAAGAAGGAAAACGGGTAGGGAAAAAGACTGAAGAGGAGGAGAAGAAGAAAGAAGAAGAAGAAGAAGAAGAAAGAAGAAGAAGAAGAGGAGGAGGGGAGGAGGAGGAGGAGGAGGAGGAGAAGAGGAGGAGGAGGAGAAGAAGAAGAAGAAGAAGAAGAGGAGGAGAAGAAGAAGAAGAAGAAGATGATGAAGAAGAGGAGGAGGAGGAGGAGGAGAAGAAGAAGAAGAAGAGGAGAGGAGAAGAAGAAGAAGAAGAAGAAGAGAAGAGGAGGAGGAGGAGAAGAAGAAGAAGAAAAAGAGGGAGGAGGAGGAGGAGAAAGAAGAAGAAGAAGAAGAAGAAGAAGAGGAGGAGGAGGAGGAGAAGAAGAAGAAGAAGAAGAAGAAGAGGAGGAGGAGAAGAAGAAGAAGAAGAAGAAGAAGAAGATGATGAAGAAGAGGAGGAGGAGGAGGAGGAGAAGAAGGAGAATAACCGATAAACTAAGATCCTTATCCTCGCGAATTATATGTACAGATGTGAATATTATATGTCGATGGTTTGTTCGTCCTAATTAGCTCAGCCTCGGACAGCGCTGGACGATCACGTATTATAGTGATTGGTCTGATACTGACTGAGCGTGTGATACTGAATTGGGTGATGCCGGATGAATATGAGTGAAAAGGTTGTCGGCGAATCTGAGTGAAGTGGACATTCGTGGTCAAGACGACTCTGTGGACACTCGGACACCACAGCGTCGACGCACTCCAAGATATATATGCCTACACAAAGAGACGCATAGAGATGGAACACACAAACACACACAGACACAAACAGACACACACAGACACACACAGACACACACAGACGCACACAGACACACACAGACAAACACACACACACACACGCACACACAAACACACACAGTCGAACATGTCCTGAATAGTGGCTGGTGTGAATTTCTTAATGACGACAAGATGTTAGACGATGGGATTTTATTAAATTATTATTTAAAACTCTTGCAACTTCTGAAACCTGTTGGGTTGGTTATGTTAACTGAAATGTGATTTCTGTTGAACTATATTACCTTAAACCAATCCATCAATCAATTAACCTTTAAATATAGCGCCTCTTCAAGATCTATACTCAGAGGCGCTCCCGAAACAGGCTATAGGTGAAAGAGAGAAGTCTTAAGCGGCTGATAAAACGAAGATGGTGGGACCCTGGGAAGGAGACGGATCTCCAGGGGAAGCCCATTCCATGTCGTTTGGCTGACCACGGATGATGACCTGTCCTGCGTTGTGGCAGGGCAAGTAAAAGGGACGTATATGGAGTAGGCCTACCAGAAACGTTTTGAGTAGGATCATACATGTAGACTACCTTATATGCCATGGGTTTAATAAGATCATGCGAATAGTTGGATTGCTTAGACTTAGAGTATACCTATCTAAAGTTTGCTGTGTTGTTTCGATTAACTGAAACGTGTTGGATCGGTTGTAGCATATCAAACATGTTATGCTTGTTATGTTCTCTGAAGCATTGCTCTAGTAAGATTAGAGCCTACTGGAAACGTGCTGCTTTGGTAATATTATCGGAACTTATTTTGTTAGATTACCTGAAACGTATGGGTTTGGTTAGATTACATGAAAAGTATTATTTTGGTTTGATTAACTGAAACGTATTGTTTTGTTAAAATTACCTGAAAAGTATTATTTTGGTTAGATTACTTTGGTATGACACACCGGAAAAGTAATATTTTGGTTATATTACCTGAAAATATTAGATTACCTCAGATTTACCTGTTTTGGTTAGATTACCTGAAAAGTATTGCTATGTTTAGATTACCTGCAACGCATTGTTTTGTTTACATTACCCGCAACATATGGTTTTAATTAGATTACCTTAGACGCATTGTTTAGATGATCAGATTACCTGAAACGTGTTGAGTGTTCCAAAGTAGATGGGAATGAAGGCGAGCCAGATGATGCAAGTCGTGTACATCGTGAATCCGATGTACTTGGATTCGTTGAAGTTCTCCGGAATCTTCCTCGTCTTGACGGCA
>JACEVL010000158.1:600000-612500 GCA_020284085.1 Aporrectodea caliginosa | reverse complement strand
CCTTCTTCTTATTCTTCTCCTCCTCCATTTCGTTCTCATTCTCGTTCTTCTTCTCGTTCTTCCTCTCCTTCTCCTTCTGCTCTGCTTCTCCTTCTCCTTCTTCTTCTTATTCTTCTTCTCCTCCCTTTCCTTCTGCTTCTCGTTCTTCTCCTCCTTCTCCACCTCCTTCTTTCTTCTTCTTCTTCCTTTTCTTGTTCAATTTAAAACAAACGGCCAAACGTTTTCCCACACACATCATGAAGAAAGGCGAATCGGACCACTGACTTCTGTAGTACTGAAGGCAGTGATCGGACACTCAGAAAGCCAAGAACGGAGACAAACAGCGTAAGGCACGGACAGAATCAATGATAGATAGCAGTACAGGTGGAGTCTCATAGAGACCTGAACGGAGACTTGTATGGATACAGGTAAAAACTAAGCGTAACAGGTTCATTCTTTACGTGGCTTCGGTATACTATCAGTGACGGATCATTAGAATGTTCGAGAACAAAGACATCAAAAGAGAGAGGCCGCCCAAAGCAGACAAACACTGACAGGCAGAAAGACAGACAGATACGCACACAGATACAGAGAAAAGACGTCGGGCAGACACGTAAACACATAAACGCACAGAGCAGAATAGGCCTACCAATAAATAGGTATTAATGTAGGCCTACGCAGAGTGGAAGGAGGACAATGCATATCAGACGATAAGCATGTAGGCCTAATAATGTTTATACACACACACACACACACACACACACACACACACACACACACACACACACACACACACACACACACACACACACACACACACACACACACACACACACACACACACACACACACACACACACACACACACACATATATATATATACACACTGAGAGCAGACAGAAACACATATAAGGAATGTGCCGCAGACAGACAGATAATGCCTACAAACAGACAAATAGTGACAGACACGCATACTGCTTCGGTCACAGTAACAGTGTCATACGCATACACACCCAGGCACATTTTCGGGAAGATAGATAGATTATAGTATGATAGATAGATAGATAGATGGATGGATGGATGGATGGATGGATGGATGGATGGATGGATGGATGGATGGATGGATGGATGGATGGATGGATGGATGGATGGATGGATGGATGGATGGATGGATGGATGGATGGATGGATGGATGGATGGATAAATGGATGGATGGATGGATGGATGGATGGATGGATGGATGGATGGATGGATGGATCGATGGATCGATGGATCGATGGATGGATGGATTGAATGATAGAACATAAACGAGAGAGAGAGCGAAAGAGAGAGAGAGAACAAGAGACAAAGATAGAACAAGAGTATGATAGATAGATAGATAGATAGATAGATAGATAGATAGATAGATAGATAGATAGATAGATAGATAGATAGATAGATAGATAGATAGATAGATAGATAGATAGATAGATAGATAGATAGATAGATAGATAGATAGATAGATAGATAGATAGATAGATAGATAGATAGATCGTAACCGAGACAGACAGACAGACAGACAGACAGACAGACAGACAGACAGACAGACAGAGACATAGACATATACAGAGACAGAGTCAGAGACAGAGGGGGCCGCAGACAATGCCAACAAACAAGCAAACAGACAAACACCGACGGCTACATACACAAACAATAGTTAGGACAAAATGCCGCCCATACACACACGCGCAAACACATTGACAATTCCCGGCGTCGAAGAATTCTCCGCTGTGACAGTCTTGCCTGCCGCCGCCGCCGACGCCACCTAACGATTTTCGCATCATTAAGTCGTGCAAGCAATATGGTTAATGATTGAGCCGCTAGACGGTGCCCCAGGCACGTGCACTCGCGCCCCTCCCCCGCTCCCTCCCTCCCTCCCTTCGCCATGGTACCCCAGCCGTCGTCGACCCACGGCGTGGTCCAGTGACATTGGCGCTCCTTGTGTCCCGGGCGCTGACAGCGAAAACAAAGAGGGACCGTCGTGCCTCTAAATCATTCGTCCGCCTATGAACTGCTGATGCCGTTTAGCGAGTGCCTTAAAGAAAACGTGAACAGGGACAATATACCACCATGCACGCCTCCGTGGATACCTCCTTCTCACTCGCTCTGTCTCTGTCTATCTCCCTCATTCCCTCTGTCCCTGTCTCTCTGTCTCTCTGCTCCTTCCCAAAGACCTTTTCTCCATTTTGTCTCCTTCTTGTTTACTGTCTCTCTAACTCGTAACCTGCCTACCTGTCCGTGTATGCCTGTCAGCGACGCTTTGTTGCATGTCAGCCAAAATTGACTTCTACAGGTAGATTTCCTGTGACAGAGGCCAACCATATCGTTGATACATGTTTTTAGTATCCAAGACCTTTAGGCCTACTGCTTTTCATGTGACACGATTAACGAAGAACAATGCAAGCACATTAATAAATATAGCCATATATGTGGTGCATTATAATTATATGCCCGGTCATGTAGTACAAGCTCATTTGCGTATAAGAGAGGAGCGGTCATGGAGCATGTTGCGTTGTGTTTGGTAAATCAGAAGTGAAAATCGATTCCAATTGCGAAAATGTTTCAAGGTATCACAATCGATTTGTCTCTTGCTAATAATTATGCCCCTAATCTACATCCAGTGGAAACACGACAGCGTAGACTATGCATAGGCACGACATTCCCTTTCTCTTTGACTTTGCCAAAACATCTTTTGCTAGTATCTAATATATCTCCGTCAGTAACCAAATCACATGCCTTAAGGTCAGGTGATACAAGACACGCCACTATTATTACCTGCGTTTTTAGTTTTGCACCAATATGTAATTGCAAAACATTAATCGATGGCAATAAACTTGATAGCACCTGCTCAATCCAGAAGCTTTGCTTATGTCGGCCCCTCCAGTTGGAACCATCTTCCGCATGAATTGCGTTTTGAGGTCCTCAACCTTTCTCTTCCTCTGTTTCTGAAACGCCTGAAGACTATCTTATTTGTTAGAGCCCTGGGGTCGGGAGAGCCTCTGAATCTCTGAGTGGCGCAATACAAATGTTCAATTACAATTACAATTACAATTACAATTATCTCTCCTCAGCTGCAGGTCTCTTGTCTCTGCCTCCTTGATATTTCAGCAGCCTTTGACACCACTGATCACAACATCTTACTGCGCAATCAACCTGATTCGGTTTTCCTAACACTGCTCTCCTCTGGATTCAATCCCATATATCTCTTCCCGCTCTTTCTGAGTTCAAAAACCGGAAGCCCTCGTCCCAATCATGCATGCCCTTCCCTTTCATTTGCATAGTTCTTCGAGGCTCTGTTTTTGGGCCTCTTTTGTTCATAATTTACACTACTCCACTCAGCTCACTCATTCAAGCATTATCAGTTGACAAAGTAAGTAAGTATAGCCTTTAGTACTCCATTACCAAACGCACAATGGGACATCAAAAATGTATTAAAAAATAAAACATAGAAGTAATAATAAGGTATAGTAATAATAATGTAATCACAAAGAAGCGGCAGCCATAAACAGGCGCCCAGCCCTCATGTAGGACTAGGAAGCAGCCTGTAAGGCGCCATCCGTCAAATTGACGATCGATGTTGACTATTATGCATACGACACCCAATTATTCACCTTTTTATCCATCTAGTTTAACTTGCGGAAATCTTGCTTGAATATATCTATATATATATATATATGTTTGAGCCACAGGCTAAAAAGTCAAATCTTGCGACGACTAATTCGATCACTTACAATCATTCAATCGTCCTGAAACTTGGCAGATAGACTCGCCATCGCAGACACTTCATTCTATCAAAATTTCAGCTCCCCAAAAAGGCTAGCTTATAGAATCGGGGACTCAACTTTTCGAATCGGGGAATCCCCTTTTCCGATACGCAGCGTTGCCATTGGCCAGCGTTGTCACTGGCCGCAACAGAAACGGGCGCGCTGCCTCATTAAACGCATGCTATGTCGTAAAATGAACGCGGACTATATATTTGTAGAGGTAACTGCTTCGTAAGACGCATTATAGGATACTAGATGGATATAGTAAAAACTTTGTTTTTACGGGCTGTATTTTATATCCATCTAGTTTAACTTACGGAAATCTTGAATGTAACTATGTTTGAGCCACAGGCTAAAAAGTCAAATCTTTCGACGACTAATTCGATCACTTACAATCATTCAATCGTCATGAAACTTGGCAGATAGACTCGCCCTCGGAGACATTTCATTCTATAAAAATTTCAGCTCCCCAAAAGGCTAGCTTATAGAATCGGGGACTCAACTTTTCGAATCGGGGAATCCCCTTTTCCCATACGCAGCGTTGCCATTGGCCAGCGTTGCCATTGGCCGCAACAAAAACGGGTGCGCAGTGTGATTCTCGTTAACGATAACGATAACGAAAATGTTCGTTAACGAAAATAAAATGATTTCGTTAACGATAACTATAACTATAACTAAAAAATATCATTAACTATAACTATAACTATAACGAAAATAACACTAACGAAAATTCATCTTTATTTTCGTTAATGCAAAAAATAAAAATAAGAAGTGCAATATGGACGATTCGACATAAATGAGAACGAAAAATGCGATATTTTTATTATGCAATTTGTCAGTTACTTTGGAAACTCGTGTATTCATGAAGCTGAATGCACCCATGCTTCAAAGGCTCTCAAAGCTCCGAGCAAATTGTGATACAGCGTGTTAATACGCACAATTTTGCTTATAGCTTTAATTATTGTAACTAAGTAGTAACTAAAATTAACTAAAATAAGAAACCATTAACTATAACTATAACTATAACTAAAAAATAACACTAGCTATAACTATAACTATAACTAAAATAAAAAACCATTAACTATAACTGTAACTATAACTAAAATAAAATCTGTAAGGAGAATCACACTGCGGGTGCGCTGCCTCATTAAACGCACGCTATGTTGTAAAATGAACGCGGACTATATATTTGTAGAGGTAACTGCTTCATAAGACGCATTATAGGATACTAGATGGATATAGTAAAAAACTTTGTTTTTACGGGCTGTATTTTATTCTTTCCAAACATGTAGCTTCTCCAACTCAGCCGATCATCTTCTTAATGCGGTTACATAAATCTCCTGTATTAAGGTCTACATCAAAACTCCTTTGCCTGAATCCCACTAAAAAAACTGAATTCATACTTATTGGTCTTCGTGACCAGCTCAAGAAAATTTCAGATCCATCTATTTTCCATTAGCTTGTACTGTGCACCCACCCACGCATTCACTGTCAATTCTCCTGTCCGCAACTTAGGTGTAATTTTTGACCAAGCCCTTAGCTTCACCGAACATATCACTCAACTTGTTTTATGCACATCCTTTATCTTCGCAGAATCCGCCCTATGCTCGACTTCAAAACTGCATCTACTGTCGCTACATGCAATCAATCAATTTTCGTTTATTCAGAACACCAGGCTGAGAGAAAGCAGCTTGTTGCATTAAGTATTTAACATAATTATGTGTTCATTTGTATTTCACCTTATCATGTCTGGGTATCGTTTGATTTAATTTTGAATGATTTATTCAGAATATGTTTGAATGATTTATTCAGAACATGTTTTATATACATGTAGATTATGCTTTTATATGTGAAATACAAAAAAACTGAACTTTTGCGACCTTGCCCAATGGAAACCCCATAATTGTTTCCTGGCAACGTTACTGGGACAAGCAGAAGTGATATAATGTTGCGATCACCTAAGTTTGAACGTCTTTATAAATAATGCATGGTGACACTCAGCGTCCGTCTCTACAACTGTTCGCTGGATTTTTTCATTATCACAAATGCACGTGTCTATCATCATCGTTATTCATGAATTGGCTGGCTGGTTAAACACTCTGAGCAGTTGACAAAAACTGTCAACAGGTGTCGTCAGCGGGGAAAGTTGTCTAAACATTAAAAGACATACCAGTCCGAATGGTTCCTCATTTGCTAATTTATTATTAACTATCACTGCAGTCTTCTGAAGTGAGAAGGTGCATGAGCTTTAATTACACAGATCTAATATATAATATATATGTGTGTGTGTGTGCGTGTGTGTGTGTGTGTGTGTGTGTGTGTGTGTGTGTGTGTGTGTGCAATTCGAGTCAGATTAAGTGCCCATTGGCCCCTACATATTTTCCTTGATTAAAAATGACCCTTGTTGCGTCCAATGGTCAAAGGGTTGAACTGGTTCTTCAGAAAACTTTCTTTCATGCGGCAGAGCATTGTGTGTGGGATGACTGTCTCCATATAAGCTGCCGTATATTATCACATAGCCCCACACTTCAGCGATAATGTTTGAACTCTTCTTGTAGGATTAATAATACGTGTTTTCTTATGTAGAATCGCTTCTAAAGAATCAGTGCTATAGTCTCCTAAATTAGAACACGCAACGACTAATACTAACTAAACCATTTGAAATCGAGTCCAGCCGAATAAGAAGACATGCCTGATGTAGGCTACTAAAGAAACATGATATTGTATACTGCCTAATATAATTCTCTTCGTAAACGAGAGATTTGTTTAAAAATTCTGGAAGAGAGTTTTAGAAAGGAAATGGTTTTCTCCATAGGAAGACTTCTGCATTAATGTGCTACAGACAAGCAACAAGAAATCGTCCAATCTTTTCTAGTTTTCAACTCTTACGAATGGTTGAACTTCTTCGGAAGGCCATAGATTTCTTTTTTAAAGTATTTAATGCAGCTCGACCCGCATCTAGCAATCAATCATTCCCTTTCAAAAGCGCCATCTGTCTTCCGCTGGCCGGATGGACCGCCTCACCTCAACCGTGACAAATGCTCCATGAGACGAGTATCTTCGATCGAGAAGTTTCCATTCACGTCAGTATCTTCGTGGCGTCATCTTTAGCCTTCCACTTGACGGTAGCCGCTTTCTGTGAAAGACTTTACTGTGCACGTCTTGAACTTTCCACCAACCCTTCCACCAGATTTTAAAAAAGTCATTCCAACAAGGAAGAATGATTCGTGAATGCGGTTTCACTGTCTCTTTGGCAATACCCCGTGCTTTCAACTGGAAATGACCTCAGTCAGTGCGATATGTTAAGCCTCGTTAGAATTGAACAGAAAAGCAAAGCAAAGAACATAATAACAGGCCTATAATTAAACACGACAGTAAATGCCTAAACCGTGTAGAGTACAGTAAGTTACAGCAGATTAGAGCTAAGTAGAGTAGAATACAGCTAACAGATTAAAGTAGGTTTCGAGAGGAACATAGTAGGTCTATGTTAGAGTAGATTATGCAGTATGTTAAAAACTCTAGTAGACTAGAATAGGGCAGATCAAAGAAGAGTAAAATAGGGCATGTTTAAGTAGATTCGAGAAAAGTAGAATAGAGGAGATGAAAGTAATGAAGACTATAATAGGGCAAGATTAGAGCAAATTAAAGTAGATTAGAGCATAATTAGATAGGGTTGATTGGATAGAGTAGAGTAGAGTAGAATACAGTACAGTCGATTAGAGTAGAGAAGCATAGAACAGAATCCAATTGAATCGAATAGAATAAGTAGAATAAGGTAGGATAGGGCGGCGCAGGGCGGGGCCAAGCGTGGCTGGCAGAGTACAGCAGAGGAGAACATGGTACGACAGAGTAGGACAAGTTATGATACGTCACGAAAGTCGTATGGCTTATACAACAGAAGGATTTGTTTTTGCCAGTATCCTTCTGAACGTGATGAATTAATATCCTGCTCCCTTCTAGCTCTATATATATAGGCCTATACGGTGATCGCTTGTTCACCTCTTTGAACCTTGTTGATTGTTTAATTTCCTATGGCTATGAAGCTTGCACTGATACTGTCATACGCCCAATGAGGTTGGAAAGCTGTCCAGTAACGCTACGTGGTCCAGTAACTCCGAACATGGTATTTACTATCATCTCTAATTGGAAGTCTTTTCAGATACCGGATGTAGCTGTAATATACAACGTGTTCATGTGAGGTGTTGATCAAACTGACCAGAATATTGGCAAGTACAGGGTTGGCGTGCGATCAAAGAAATGGTTGTGGCCAGTTCGTGTGTTCTGCATTGAGACCTGTGTATACAAAGCTTGGCAACTGTATTTATACAGGAAACTAATGAAGGAATTGAAGAGTCCACGGATATCTGGAAATATCGTAGAACAATCGTGAAGACTGCCTCATGGCCTGATGACATATGCAAATGATCCAAAGGCTGCTGCTTGACCCAAGAAAAAACCCAAAGAAATAGCAAGAAATAACAAAGCCATGAAACATCTTGTACGAGCGCTTGTTCGGTTTGACCATACTGGTCGCTTGTATTGGAATATAGGTCTACCAGCAAAATATCACAAATCATATGGAATGGAATTTCTGGCATATGCACATGAAAAGTCAATTTCACATCGTTATTCTAGCATCAAACATAAAATAGTGTAGGATAAATTAAGCTGAAGCTGAAAAATTGGACAAAATGGGTTAGAGGAAATCTAGTTATTAGTTTTCTCGTCAGCTCCATGGCAAATTTAAGTGCAGTGCCAGATATAGGATATAGTTTTTCTGCGGAACCCTTTTTATGCACTTGATGCCGCCATCCTCAGATTAGATAATCCGTCTGTAGCTCAGGACTCCTTCCGACATGTTTCACTTTTGCACTTTCCTACCCTCGGGTTAAAAGCTTTCGACACCGACGATATAGGCCTAAATGTCAAATTGTATATTACCGTAGACTTTGAATTTTTCAACGGCATTTAACCCTTTGCAGGTGAGGTGAAGCATTGTAACGTTTCAGGTGAGGTGGGGTCTGACATACCCCAATACATATAATTACTTGCAAGTCGCAATATCAACTATAATATAAATTGTGAGCTAAACTACAGTTATGTAACCAATTGTCGGCTAAACTGGTGATTTTCAGGAACAAATAACAGTTTTCAATCATAATTGTTGTGGCCAGCGTGGTGGCGCTCAAAATCAAGCGGCCCTTTGCAATGGCATCTTCGTGGCCCTCAAAACATGTAACATTTTGGGAACACGTGACAATGTCGTGACATAATACCCGTAATAATGGATCAATTTTGCATTGATGCAACACTATATGCAGTAATATCTTATAATCGCACATTTTTTCGGCACTGTGCCGTTACTTTTTTAAAATTCCTTAAAATCAATATGTATACGAAAAATTAAAATTTCACTTTAATATGCAAGAAATAAAAAAAATGGCGTCCAAAAGTACCTTAAAGTGTCCTAAAGTGTCCGTATTTCACATTCACTAAGGTAGAAAAAAATAATCCAAGCTGGTTCTACGTTTGCCGTAGAAAAAGCAGCGTAGAATAGCCTTGGGGTGTGTCATACCCCACCTCACCTCCAAAGGGTTAAATTGATATTGCGGGAATAATTAGTTTGCTCACAGGTTCTCATTTCTAAACGAAATCGGTGACGCAGGTAGGATCAGGTAAGGTTCAAGTTTTAAAAAAGGCAGAGGTCAGGCAGGTACAGACAGGCAGATGGCTACGGTTCGCATACCGTCATACGTAATCGTAATCGTAATTGTTAACCGTAAATTTTTAAAGCGCTATACTCTAAGCAGTGGCGGCGCCAGGATTTTAGGTTTGGGGGCTAAAGCTAAAAAAACCTTTCCTTCTGTCCCCGCCTCGCTGTGATTTGCAGTGATTTCCAACTGGGGGGGCTGAGCCGCAGTTAGGGGGGCTAAGTACCCCTAGCCCTTCCGGCGCCGCCACTGACTCTAAGGCCAAGCGCAGGGCAGTAGCTTATTCACGAGCGCTGCATCTTATCGGAGGGTTTGTCCAGAGATCAATGTCCAGTGGAGGTCGATGTTTGGCGGTGCTTGGGTTTGAGCGACAAAAAGATATTAAGCATGCAAAAGAGATGCAATATGAAAGCCTCGCCTTCCCGTGTTGCACCCAGATTCTGGAGCTGCATTTCGGAACATGTTCTCTCTGCAGCGGTCACTCTGCACCACAAACTCACATCCTCCAGTTCTACCATTGGATGTCTCTTTGTCTTTTCGGATTGCCTGTTGGTTTCCGACCGGACTAAGAGGATTTTGGCACGCATCTCGGCTTTAAGAGAAACAATCGATTAATGCCTTGTACATGTACGTTGCTAGAGTGGAGCCAGACAAAAGTCTTTAGATTAGCTTGAATAAAATCTGACCATTTGTTTCTTTGTCTTTATCTGACCTAACTGCGCAGTTCTGTCTGTCTGTATGCCTGTCTGTCTGCCTACCCGTCTGTCTGTGTTACTCTGCATTTTGCTATATATCAAGTCAGTATGACAGTGGTCAGCGAATGGGTTGCTTGCAGCATACCTAAAGACTTTCTGTTGCTTTTATCGAAATTACCGACTTTCTTGTTTTCCTTATCGATGTATGTTCTTTAGCCTGGATGCTTTTATTCGATCAACGCATCAGGTATGGTGTCTTAGAAAGGATCAATCGGCGTCAATAAATTCAATATCCTATTTTCTTTGACCCTTCATATTTACGACAGGCTTCTCGAATTGCCATTTCTGGCTGTACGCTTTAACCGGAAACACCATCGATGTGCTTTGTGAATAATAACAAAAATAATAATAATAGTAGTATACCTAGTCGCTTTTAATAACCCTCTCTGAACCCTGAAGACGAGGCCTGACCCTCCAGACATGATTATCTCGTAATGATAGTAATGATGATGATGATGATGATGATGCATAAAAATGATGATGATAATAATAATAATAATAATAATAATGATAATGATAATGATGATAATAATAATAATAATAATAAATAATAATAATAATAATAATAATAATAATAATAATAATAATAATAATAATAATAATAATAATAATAATAATAATAATAATAACAATAATAATAACAATAATAATAATAATAATAATAATAATAATAATAATAATAATAACGACAATTTATATGGCGCCGTAACGCGGCCATACCGCTACAAGGGCGCCGCACAGACAACTAGAATAACGGCTCTATAGAATTAATTCAGATTAGATCAGATTAGATTAGAATCGTCGTTAGTTACCGTCGAAAGTGAGATTGAGAAGGTAGTTCTTGTAGAGATCCTCTCCGTCTATCTTCATGGCCCGGATGCACTTGATCCTTGACCTCTTCCCAGCTCCTCTCGGTCTACCACAGGCGGCGTTGATCATGTGATCGAGGGCGTGTGCCAGGGCGTAGACAGCGTCGAACACGAACTGCATCTTGCTCTCCTGGGTGTAGTGTCTCGACGACAGAGCCTCCGTTCCGCTGCAGATCCTCTTCGTTCCAGACGACGACGATGATGGACTGGATCTGGTTCCGTTTCGGACCCTGATCTGAGGATCTGGACCAGACTGGTGAGAGTCGTCGTCATCGAAGACGCAGTCGTGCACGTGTTCCCAGTATTCTTTGAACCACATGTTTCTCGAGTTATGCAGCGGATGAAGCCCCCGGAAGTAGACGTCGAACTCTGGAATATGCGACGACTGGAGTTCGAGCGTCAGCGCCCCCTGGGCCGCATAGTCGTTGCCCCTGACGGGCATGTCTTCCTTGCCCCACCCGTCGCTGGCCACCCACACGAAGTGTCCGCTTACGTTCTGCCTTCGGGCGGCCAGCAGAATGTCCCTGGCGTCCTCGACTCTTAGGAAGAGGACGACGACCCTGGCCGTGGTCTTCGTCAGCAGACGTCGAATGACCTCGTCGTATCTCTCGTCATCTGCGTTCTGCGACACCTTCTCCGAGACGGCGATGCAGATGTTGCGTGCGCGGGCTTCCATGCGGAACGAGTCGATGCCCATCTCGCCGTAGTCTCCTTCCGAGGCGACCGTGTTGACGTACGTCCAGTTGAAGTGAAGCGCTATGTCGGCCATCGCCTTCGCCTGGAAGTTGTCCGGCGGTACAGTGCGGGCGAAAAACTCGAAGCGCGTCTTATCGCTGAGGGCGACGCTCGTCGACGCGTAGCTGACCTGCGGGATCTTGAAGAGACGCAGGAGATTGGCCACCTGGATGGAGACGCTGCTGTACGATCCACCGACCACACCCACGACGTTCTCCGGAGGATTCACGACGGTCGGAAGGGAACCGTTTTCACAGCGGAACTGGTAGACGTCGAAGAGGTTCAACGACGCCCGGACGTATTCGAGGGCCTGGTCAAGGGCGTAGGTCTCGCGGGAGCAGGTGTCGAGGATGTATGCGCCGAGGGTGACGTCTGGTAGGATGTCCTTGTTGCGGTTGATGTGATCGATGGTAAATAGCATTGCTTCGACGCGCTGGAGTCCGCGGTCCGGCTGGATCTCTCCGCAGGCCACGGGACCCTTCTTATGGACCGGAAACAGACCCCCGAGGATAAGGTCCCCGGGGATCCTCGCTGCGAGATCCAGGTTTCGCGGAGGAACACTACCGGATGGCGACGACTTGATCGCCGACAACTTCTTCTTGGCTGCAGGGTTCTGGCGCAACAAGTTCGTCGACGTGTTGAATTCC
>JACEVL010000158.1:357500-595000 GCA_020284085.1 Aporrectodea caliginosa | reverse complement strand
GCCCATATCCATGTCTTCCCTCCTATTATTACTATAGGCTGTGGCTCTAAGTGGACGTTTATACATAGATATCGGTGTGCTGCTAAAGATAGAGAGACCTCGCTCGCTTGCGACGTGTCCTTCCACGTATACGGCAATCTATGGCTGTATGGTTGTTTGTGTGTAAGCGTGTATGTGTGTGTGTATGTATGTATGTATGTATGTATGTATGTATGTATGTATGTATGTATGTATGTATGTATGTATGTATGTATGTATGTATGTATGTATGTATGTATGTATGTATGTATGTGTGTATGTATGTACATGTATGTATGTATGTATATATTTATGTATGTTTGTACATGCGCATGTATGCTTATGCGCCTGTATGTAGGTGTAGGTGTATGTGCCTGTACGTATGTATGCATGCATGTATGTTTGTTGTATGTATGTAATGTATTACGTGTGGATGGATGGATGCCTGTGTATATATGCCTATGTATGTGCGTATTTACATAATTTTATATACTTATATGTTATCACCTATATACATGTATATATGTAGGCTATATATGGCATTTGCTCCTCTTCTGCAGCTGATCACTGCAGAGCTGCAGATTCCTGGCGCCATCGATTGATTGATGTCTGGTGGGTTGTATTATAGTGGAGCTAAATAAATGAAGGAACGAACGAATGAATGAAGCAACGAAATAACAAATGATGAATGAATTCACCAGCATGCATGAATTATTTTGGCTTTTACATTTGGCTTTAACATTGTTCTCTGTCCGCAAATCTCCCTTTGGTGCCAACTCTGCAGTTCAACCAAGCGTTACCTTACGGATGGACGACTATAGGCCTACACACGGAAGGGAAGAGACGGGTGCACGAACGACGGACGAAAGGACGGATGGACTTATACACGAGCGGACAGGCAGACAGACGGACAGACAGACGGGCGTAGGGACGGCTGTTTAGTTGGCACCTGCTGCAGCTATAGGGCGTTCCCGATCGGAAAATCGAAGGAGCTACGTAACACGTGATGGTGCCATATAGAATCGGCTGAATCGGTCTCCCTGTTGACATATGGCGACACTGGAGATGCGGATTTGAAGACAGATAGGTCTCGGCGTTGATCGTATATTCCATCAATCAATTGGAATTTCGACATTAAGCACAGTTAAGCGTATTCCGAGGAAGAATGCATCTCGCTTCTTCCTCTCTGCATGTCTGCCTATAGCTGCGCTCCTCAGAGTTCAAAGAGACGCTCCATAACTGTTCGGTTACATTTAGAAATTGAATACACATCGAAGACCCTGCAGTCTGTATCTAGCTTGCGATGAAGGTGTCATTAAATGCCTCGAACAGCTAGTAATATTGAATTATTGTATTGTATTGCATTTATTAATTTATGTAGCGCCACTCAAAGCAGTGGCCATTCAGTAGCGCTCCCAGTGCGAGAACCTCTATAGAGAAGAAGAAGTATGTATTAGGCTATATGTCAATAGCCGGTGTAAAAAGAAATGTAACTGCCTCTTCAGAAGTTTCTCAGAAGCATGGTCAACATGTCACTGCGCTATAAAAGTCAGCAGATTAAATTAGATTAGATTGGATAAACAAAAGTAGACGGATCTCTTTAGCCTATAATAAACTTACGTTGATAATAATGAACTGACCACAGAGTGGGATGGGAACTTATAAGTCGACGCAGATGACCGTTGGTATTTAATGATCCATTCTTGACACCCCCCAATGTTGGTATTTAGGCCTAATTGTCCACTGACCCCCACCTCCGGATTCTAACCTGACACCAAAACCTGGTTTTGTGGACTTGATTTGATATAGCGCCGGTGATAATTTGGTCTCCCTGGCGTAGCCTTTTGTGTGGCGCTGAGAAATTTCTGACACGCACAGTTAGACCTACATAAAATGGTTGTCCAAGATGGTATGGGCTTAGTAACGCATAGGGGCCTACTATAACCGTTGTCAACGTTTCACTGTGCTTATCAGCGTCGCAGGCCTAAACACAACGCAAAGACACCTACAGCAGCCTGTAAGTGCACAGATAAGATAACTGCACAGGTAAGACAATAGCGTATAATAGGTCTAGGCTATAGTATTTTATGGTTTGTATTTCGTTGGTATAGGTAAACGCTGATGCAGTATAGCCTACAACAGAACATTAAAATCGTTGGGTCCCTTTGGCCTATATATAATAATAATAATAATATATTTTCATTTATTCAACAATCCGGTTGACACACCGCAACCGGTTACAGTGTACAATTATGCAATTCACAAGACACAAATCTTAACTACTAACAGAACAGACAGCCTGCAAACACAAAGCATATCCGCCCAACGGGGGCTCGAACTCGGTACCTCTCAGTCACTTAGCCAGATGTTATCCAATGCGCCACGGGCTCCCCCAACTTAAGCACAAAGTCCCGATGACATTTAAATTACTGGGACGGGGATATAGCCTATTTTTAGCGAACGCGCTTTCTTTGGTTCTCAGCATGCAGAGCCAAAAAGAGAATAATCCCAGACGATCCATAAAAGTTTCATCGACATTTTACTCTTTGGATAATCCTCGTATCTTTTTCCACCAGAATATTCTCTTTCGTTGAAACGTTGTGGACCGCACATGTTGGTACTTCGATCGCCAGTTTTAAGCCGGTCAATGATCACTGACGCACAATTCCCACAGCCTTGGTATAGCCTTTTCCTGGCTATGGCATAATAATAAATAGATCTGCACTTGCAGGGTGGTCTGGTGGATGTTTATTTAGAAACATTCATGCAAGCGTACAGTGCAGATACATACATACATTATATATATACATATATATATATGTGTGTGTACAGATACGTTACACGTATATAGGTACATATATTTACAGATACATATACGGATACCCAAGTTAATTCTGAAACGATGCATCTTAGAAACCAATGGAAACGTCTCCTTACACACTACAAGTTGAACGATGTTGCAAGTGACAACTACATTCCACGTGACGTTTCTAACTTGGCAATTTGATTATGCAATTAAGCTATCCGGAACTTCGGCAAAACTACAAAGACAGCGTTACAGTGTTCCAGGCTCGCCAGACATATTTCTCAGAGTCGTCCATTCATGGTCCTGCTGCTTGATATAGAACCTAAAACCAATTGCAGATCCAATCATGGACAAAACTGGTATCGCTTGTCGTAACTGAAAACTTCTGGTACGTCACTGTAATCAGAATGTACAAAACATCGAACAATTGCGCCTCTGAATCTCTGAATGGCGCTTTATAAATGCTCCATTGCAATTACAATAATTGTCGCTTGCAAATGGAAATCAAAGCGAAATGGATATGCATGCGGTGTCCGTCTGTACAAAGACCATTCAAGCTGCTGTGGACATTCGGTCTAAAAAAAACCCAAACGTCAGCATTGCCAGTCGCCACCAAAAAATCGTCTATTCACACTCGGAACATGTGCGACCGCAAAGTGATTTCCATTTGAAAGCAGCGTGAAACCCAAAGCCACTGTGTTACTTCAATTAGAGGAATTGCTTTGTGTCTGAGTTCCCCGACCGATGATTGTTCCTTTACAGCGCTCGTGGGTCAGTTGATTAGCAACGCCTGATCAACACAACTCTATCGATTTTATTCTATTTAGCGCATTGCATTTTGCATACTGAACAAATAATATGGATTTATAAACATATGATTCTACATACATACAATTCTTCAGAACTATACTGATTTCATTTACCACCAACATATTTTTTCTCTTATTTGTAAAATTTGCTTTATATTTATAGAATTTTGTTTAGCCAACCTTCACAATTACACCATTTATTGGTGTTTAGCAAAGAATACTATTACTGCAATTTGATTCATCAATTTTGATTCATTGTCATCATCATGATAATCATAATCGTAGTCATCATCATCGTCGTCGTCGGCGTCGTTGTCGTTGTCTTAGTTGTTATCGTCAGTTTGCACCGACGCCATAACGTCATCATTATCATCATCGCTAACTATACAACAGAAGAGGCCACAGCATCATTATCGTCCCAATCATCGACCTTTCTTCGTCTCCTGCAAGTGCATCTTTAGGGCCAAATGGTTTCGAATGGTCTTCGAAGTAAGTAAGGAAGCGATAGCGATCGCATTTCTGTCGTTCACAGAAGGAAGAGATCTCGTTCAGTAAGGAACCGAATTCGTCAGAGTAAAAGAACGAACAAGTAGGAGATGGAAGAAGAAAGGGAGCAGAGGGAAGCAGGAATGGAGGAAGGAGGGAGGGAGGGCAGAAGAGAAGGAAGAGACGGAGGAAGGAGGTGATACAGAGGAAAGTGGCAGGGAGTGCCAGGGACAAAGTGATAGACGGAAGAAGGGGAGCAGGAATGAAGGAAAGGACGGGGGAAGGAGAGGAGGCAGAGGAGAAGGAAGAGACGGAGGAATGATGGGATACAGAGGAAAGAGGCAGGGACAAATGGAGACATGAAAGAAGGGGAGCAGGAATGAAGGAAGGAACGGAGGAAGGAGGAGAGGCAGAGGAAGGATTGGAGGCAGAGGAGAAGGAAGAGACGAGGTTGCGAGGCATGGACTAGAGGAAATGGAATATTATGAACTGTAAAAGCCGCGATACAGCAAGACAAACAAATACCGGACTGAAGGGACAAACAGAAGCGCGCACACAGACTCACAAGCAGCCACACTGACACACACAGACAGACAGACAAACAGACAGACAGGAAGAGGAACGTATAGACAAATTAAGACACCGACAGAAAGATCAAGAGGCATACAGACCGACAGACAGCAAGACAGACAGCAAGACAGAAAGCGTGGACGAATGAAAGGAGTGGTGTCGTTGCCAGAGGGTATTATCGAAGCAGTCACGATGAAGGAGCAGGAGCAGGAAGAGGAGGAGAAGGAAGGAGGGATCGAGGGATAGGGAGGTAAGGAGGGAAAGAGAAGACGGAGTCCACTCTGCAAACAAGTCCGTCTCTGGTCCATCGATTTTCGGCCTTCGGATGATGACGACGATCATGATCACGTGATCGTGATGATCATGCGCATGATCTGATCATATTTTGATCACGAGTGACTGAAAATCTCAGTTTTTCGGTCGATGGAGAGGATTAAAGGCGTCTGAGAAATTAGGGAAGCGCTTAGGCACGTCGTCCAGCGGAGCAGGAGAAGGAGAGAAGAAGAAAGAGAGGAAGAAGAAGATCAGAGCCAGAGACACGAATGTCCCTCTGACCTTCGTCCACCACTCACCACCAACCAACAACATCACCATCATCACAACCACCGGGACTGACTTCAAAACGATCACTACCATCACCACCGCGATCAACACCACCATCAATTGTAATAAGCTATTTAAGCTTTATTTTTCCCGCAAGGCATGACGGGAAAAGTGATAGTTCCCCGCCATAGACATCATATATTAAATGTAAGATGTCTATGTTCCCCGTTCATAAACAAAGCGAAACATGGCGGATAGCTTAGACGAATCGTTCAAAGTGGACGACTTTCATCGATGGAATGTAGATGATTTGAAGAAATTTATAACAGAAAGATGCCACAAGACAACTTCATCGAGTTAAACATGAACTCGTGGCAATCAAATACCTTCAAAGTAGATCATAGCAACATCGCTACCGGCACCATTCAGTTTGTTTATGAAAGGTGAACTATCACCGGAAGTAAAAGTAAACTGGCTGCGCATGCGCACTGATAAAGCTGAAGTAGCTTATTGTAATTGTAATTGAACATTTGTATAGCGCCACTCAGGGATTCAGAGGCGCTCCCGACCCAGGGCTCTAACAAAATAAGATAGTCTTCAGGCGGCCTTCAAGGGGCACAAGACTCATTTTCAGCTGTTGCATATTTTTCGTTCTTTACAGCCACGTTTACTTAACACCATAGTGATCTACTTCCCAACCAACCTACTTAAATACTTGCCTACTTATCCGGCTACCTAAAAGCCTCTATAACTATAATTATAAATTCATCAGGTATTCACTAGCACTCGTTGTTATTATGTGCCGTGAATAGTAACTAACGTAGGCCTATTATACAACGATAAGCACAGCTATGGATCTGGATGGTATACGGTGCCAACCGAAGCGTGATAATGTTCGTGCGTTGCTTTGTGTAGAGACAATCACAATGCATTCTGGTCCTGCTGGTGAAGGTCCCCGAGGCGGAGACTGAGGCAAAAATGGCGACCGGATGTGAAAATAAAAGCGACATCCAGCGAGAATAATGTGACCCCCTCTAGCGGAAACTGCTGCGTTCGAGCAGACTGTGAGCGTTGACTCGTGTGCACGTTAATCGATAAAATTAATGTGTACACGGTGTATTAGTGATAAATATGGCGTGGCCTTGTCTTGTAACCCACTCTGTGTAACCGCTAGACAGTTCTGCCTAATTAACAAGGTGTCTAAATAATGTCGAAAAGTAGGGCCTACTAATTTATTATAAGCCTGTCTATGCTTTTGGTGGGTTCTTTTTTTTATAGTAGCCTAGTATACTAACGGTAGCAAGGTGGATACTATCCTGCAATATGTCCGTAAACATTCAAAGCACACTTTATGGTTTCTGCTTTTCCCAGACAATGCTTTAATGTGGACTGTCCGACGTGTCCGTATAAAAATATAAATTTGCATATGTATATTTTGACAAGGCTATATATATATATATATATATATATATATATATATATATATATATATATATATATATATATATATATATATATATATATATATATATATATATATATGTGTATGTAGGTGTTATTCTGGATAGTTGGCTTGAATTCTGAGCGCTTTACACAACACTGCGCTATATAAGTAAACGATTGAGGACGAAACACAAATCTAGAGTTGTCGATATTTGTCCGAAGATGCCTGGTTCTTCTGTCGATAGCGAGGCTGCAGTTGAAAAGCAGACGGTCCGAGAGGAAGATGTGGAACAGTCGATCTACTTACGAGGTTCTGCGGAAAAGGCAAAGGAGGGCTTCAAAGGTGAAAGTGGTAGATACCACCTGTACGCCTCTCTGGCCTGTCCCTGGGCCCACAAGACCCTGATCGCCCGTCGACTGAAGGGACTGGAGGCTGCCGTCACTTGCACCATCGTCGACTGGGCGATGGAGGAAGCGAAAGGATGGGAGTTCTCTGACCGGGGTCCCTGGTGCACCCCGGACATCAACGGGTGTCGCTACCTGCGCCAGGTCTATTCCCTGGCCTCGGGGGGCGGACGTGCAGAGGACGGATACTCCGGCAAAGTGACCGTTCCCGTACTCTGGGACAAGAGCACGAAGAAGATCATAAGTACGGAATCGGCGGATATCGTTCGCCTCTTCAATGCCAACTTCGATGACCTCTGTGAAACGGAGCCGCAGAGGACTCTTGATCTTCGTCCCGCGAACCTTGCAGAGGAAATCGACGAGCTGAATTCCTGGATTTCGACGGATCTCAACCACGGGGTCTACGCAGCTGGTTTGGCCGCCACCCAGGTCGAGTACGACGAGGCCGTGGCCAGGGTCTTCTCGGCCCTCGACCGAGCCGAGCTGATACTCGCCGACAAGCGGTACTTGACCGGAAGTAGTCTGACGGAAGCGGACCTCGGTCTTTTTGTGACCCTGGTCAGGTTCGATGCCGTCTACGTCGGTCTGTTTAAGTGTAACCGGAAGCGCATCGTGGACTACCCGAATCTCTGGCCCTACGTGAGGGATGTGTTCCAGGTAGATGGAGTGGGAAGCACTGTTGACATGGAGCACATCAAGAAACACTACGAGACGTCGTTGAGGAAAATCAATCCATGTGGAATAGTTTCCGTTGGGCCAGACATTGACTTTCGTCTTCCACATTCCAGACATCTGATTGGAAAGAAGTGAACAACAAAGTCAGCTCCATAGCTATAAGACATTATTGTTAACTATTTTTTTTATTATCTTAGACCTACTACATAGAACATTCATGTTACATTCGCTTATTACATTCGCTTAGTTTGTTTTAGGAAAGCAGGGATGGACTGAGAGCAGAGAGGCAGAGAAGACATCGAACGGGAAGAGAGGAGACGGTGGAAGCAATCGAGGAAGGATGGTGGAGAAAGGAAGAGAGGCAGAAGGAGAATAAGTGAGAGAGGAAGAAAGAGGGAATGGGCGAGGGGAGGGAGGAGACTGAGGGAAGGAAATAGAGACGAGGAAGGTGGAGTAAAAGAGAATGAGAGATGAGAGAGAGAGAGAGAGAGAGAGAGAGTGTGTGTGTGTGTGTGTGTGTGTGTGTGTGTGTGTGTGTGTGTGTGTGTGTGTGTGTGTGTGTGTGTGTGTGTGTGTGTGTGTGTGTGTGTGTGTGTGTGTGAAGAGAGAGAGACAGACAGACAGACCCGACAGACAGACAGACAGAGACAGATACAGCGACAGAGACAGAGAGACAGAGACAGAGACAGAGACAGAGACAGAGACAGCCAGACAGACAGAGTGAGACAGAGACAGAGAGATAGTACATAAAAGAACAGGAGACGAAGACAGAGGAGACATGGAAGAACAGATGAGAAGAGTGCCATACGAGAAGACTGGGAAGTAGAGGAAAATAATCGATATTGCTTTCAGTTATTGATCTACGCAGAGTCAACATTATTCCAGCGAAAATATCGGACGCCGATTATACTTACTCTGGTCGTCTCTCTGTCGGAGGCGAAGTTCTTCCAAGCAGCGCCTGAAATTGCTCTTCCGGTTCACACTCGGATTATTTTTTGCGCCGCTCTGATCATATTCTGTGGAAAAATCATTTCGCTGGAACTTATTAATTCTAGAATTTCGACTATCACTGAATGAGTTCCGGTGCTTTCAGAAAATCATGCAACGGATTTGACTGTTAGGCCTGCTATTACGTCTGCAATAACGATTATTATTACTATAAAATTATTTCTGTTACCGTTAGGCCTACCACTATCATTCATATCACAATTATAATAGTTGGTTTTGTAATTTGTTAGTAGAATTATTATTTTACACTAGATGTAGATATGATCCCAAGATGCTGTCAAAACTCCAGATAAATTAAAATCATCTGTGGAACGGCTATAACTCTTTAAGTTTCGGATGAGTAAAATGTAACGTTGCAAGAGGTATCTAGTTTAATAATAACAACAATAATGAGGTTCATCATTGCAAGGCCGGTTTACGGTACTCATAGTTTCAAAGGCCGGTATCCGTTGAACTGAGCGCGCACATTTCGCCGACCTTCATCTCAGCGACCTCAATTCGCCGCCGCGAAACAGAGCGCCGACACAATTCGGCGCCATCAAACACAGCGACTACACAATTCGCCGCCATTCATTTCGCCGCCATTCATATATGCGACTCTTATGAAAACAATGTCAAAGTTTATTTTAATGATAAAACGTTCATTTAAGCGATTCTTATGATAACAGTTACATGTTCAGTAGGCTAGGCAATAGCTAAACCTGGAGGTTCAAGTTGTGCGAGATGCCACGCAAATAGTCCAGAAGCGGTCGATTGGCATAATCCAACACGATGGTTTTAATGCGTTCCGCTGTGTCTCTGTAGATACGACGACCGCCAGCAGGATTCCTACCGGCGATGTACTGCTCAATTGCAATTTCATTCATGCTCTGCTCTTTCTTCAAAGCAGATATGAATTTACAAATTGAAGGGTGATTAGCTCCCAGAAGTTCGCTGAAGCCCCGGTGCCATCCCTCGACCGCGTTGTTGGTCTTCGGTATTTAGTACTGAAGCAGCGCTGAAATGAATGGCGGCGAATTGTGTAGTCGCTGTGTTTGATGGCGCCGAATTGTGTCGGCGCTCTGTTTCGCGGCGGCGAATTTAGGTCGCTGAGATGAAGGTCGGCGAAATGTGCGCGCTCAATTCAACGTAAACCCAAAGGCCAAGGGCACAAAGCAATACGATGACAAAACGATAGTAGGGTTATATTTGGATGTTTTTCTGTCTCGGCAGGCGGCAGCAGCCCCCGTAACCTCAGCTGAACTGGTGCGGCATGATTCTGCCAGTGCATGCGTCGAAAACAGTGGAGTCCCAGACAAGGCAATTGCACCTTCCTATTATTATGATTATTTTATTTTTTATTACCATTATCATTGTCGTTACTATTAGCCTATTGTGTGTAGACCTATCGCATCTTGAGTCCACCACAGACACTGGACATGTAAACCTGTTTGCTCGATATTGTGGTTTGTCTGTCCAGTGTCCACGCAGGCTAAGATAATTTTCCTGGAATTTAATTGTGCTGTGTTGGAGTTTGACCTGTTAACAAGACGAGCGAAGCTGGGTAGGCCTACTCATCTTCAATGACCATTATTATGACTACTGACGCTATAGCCTAAATACATGTTAAAGTTCTATATATAGTTCTACAAACAAGGTGACCAAAACCTATAGGAGCCCATCCAGGGTTGAGAACTTGAGATGATGTTGACAGCTTAATCAGAAAAAAGTTTAGGGGCCTATTGAACAATATAAATATACATATATATAAGCATATGATACAGGATCCAAGATAGCTGCTGAAATTGTTGTATAGCGTTATATATAGTCCATCGGTGCCTGGAACATGCATATACATGTAGATAAAAGGTCATTATATAAGCTTAAAGCTGTTATAACATGCATGTAATGGTCTATATACCGGAAATAATATATATATATTATATATATATAGTCTATATGCGCTTTATATATACAGGCCTAGCATATTAACAGACACACACAAACACGCGCACAAACTTATATATTTATATATATATATATAGTTTGTATATACATGTATACATAATTATGTATATATATCGAGCGTGAGTTCATGGCCTCGGCATGTTGGTCGTTTCAGCATGACAAAGACGACCGGATATTCGCAGATTGTCGGAACGTGAGAAATATCCGATAGTCGTGCGCATGCGTGCATGGGCCAAGACTCGATTCCAAAGGGGCGCCGTCCATGGCTGCGGTCGCCCACCCCCCTCCGGCAATTTCCGGCACAGAAATCAACATTGGTTCTGACGGCGAAAAATTCTGTCCTCTTATCCACCGCCGTCCTTTATAAATCCTCTGCCTAATCCTCCTACTTCTCCTCTCCTGTCCTTTAACCGGTTATTCAAATTATGCCTTTTAGAGCTTTTTTAAATCCGAAGAACAATGATGATGATGACGACGACGACGACGATGATAACAATAATAACAGCAATAATAGTAATAATAAAAACGGTGACCCGTCAGAACGGCCCAGGACAAATTGGCCCCGACAAAACGGCCCCGACAAATTGGCCCCGACAAAACAGCCCCCGTCAAAATGGCCTCGACAAAACAGCCCCGTCAAATCAGCCCCCGTCAAATCGGCCCCGTCATATCGGCCCCCGCATATCGGCCCCAGTCATATCGGTCCCAGTCATATCGGCCCCAGTCATATCGGTCCCCGTCATATCGGTCCCAGTCATATCGGCCCCAGTCATATCGGCCCCATACAAATTATCCAATGTTCCAAGTACTTTTAAGCTTACGCTGACAAACTATGTTGAAATGAGGCCTCAAGCGACGGTTCAGCTGGACAATGGACTAGGAGCGTGTACATCGTCTAATGATAACTGGTTGGCGTATTTAATTATTTAAATGCTTTCAATGACAACAATCATAAATCCAACTTCTATTTACGCAACGAATTATTTTCATAAATCCAACTTCCATTTTAACGCCAAAATTCTTTTCAGCAATCCGACTTCCATGTTAAACTGACCACATAAAATAATTTGACAACGTAAACTACGGTTTTACCAATCCGAGTTCTATTTAGGGGCCCAGGCAAAGAATTCTTTTCATCAATCCAACTTAAAAGTACTGGGGACATGTGATATTTTGTAAGGGGCCGATGTGACTGGGGCCGATATGACTGGGGCCGATTTGACAGAGGCCAATTTGACGGGGCCCGATATGACGAGGGCCGTCATGACGGAGGCCGAAATGACGGGGCTGTTTTGTCGAGGCCATTTTGACGAGGGCCGTTTTGTCGGGGCCGATTTGTCCTGGGCCGTTCTGACGGGGTACCAATAAAAACAATAGTAGGCCTATTAGTAGGTAGTGGTAGTACTATAGTTTTGTATAGTAGTAGTAGTAGTAGTAGTAGTAGTAGTAGTAGTAGTAGTAGTAGTAGTAGTAGTAGTAGTAGTAGTAGTAGCAGTAGCAGCAGCAGCAGCAGCAGCAGTAGCAGTAGCAGTAGCAGTAGCAGTAGCAGTAGCAGTAGTAGTAAACATGAGCCCAATCACCAACTCCCTTCAGCAATTACACTGGTTACCCATTCAGGCTCGGATATCGTTTAAACTGTCATTTAATGTTTAAAGTAGTGTCAGGTTCTGCTCCTCCTTACTTATCATCTTTAGTCACACCATGTGCTGCTCTTGAGTCAAGACGTGGATTACGTTCAGCTTCAAAAAGAGATTTTGTTATCAAAAGAACAAATCTACAACTTGGAAACAGAATGTTGGAAGTAGCTGATCCAGCTGAATGGAACTCATTACCAGAACCAATCCGACGATCATCCTTAATTAATATTTTTAAATCTAAACTTAAAACTTATCTCTTCTCTAAGTACTATGATCAGTAGGCCAAACTACATCGTAACGCGTCCTTTGAGTAAGACTCTATTTTTATTAAGGCGCGTTATAAATACAAGCTGTATGGTATTGTATTGTAGGTGAACATTGACGGATTTTAGCTGGGAGACTGTTCCATTCTCTGGGTCCAGAGACAGCAAAAGCACGCATAGCGCATATTAAATATGATGTTTAAGTTTAACTTACTCTACATAATTATGCAACTGTTTATTGCGTAAAAACTAATTATTCGTCGATTTCCCTCGTAGACACCGCAATGCATTTTGGTATGTAAAAACGACGTTTTCAATTTTGCCGCTATGAGCGCCAGACTCAATGGACGTTACACAGGGACTATCCAGTCCTGTGTATTCGAGGTCCTTGCCAAAAGAGTTTGTCATAAACTGCGCTAATGTAACGCTTATTAATTGGGAAAAATTCAAACGCATGTAAGGTTCGGTCTCTGGCTGCCTTAAGATGTCTCTACGACAATACGCAATTTTGCTGTCGTTACCCTCCTTTTATATGATGTGGATCGACGTTATATAGGCCTAATCCTGAGCAGTACGTGAGGCATAAACTGCTCAGGATTATATAACGTCGATCCACATCATATAAAAGGAGGTTTACGACAGCAAAATTGCGTATAGTCTTAGAGACATCTTAAGGCAGCCAGAGACCGAACCTTACATGCGTTTGAATTTTTCCCAATTAATAAGCGTTACATTTGCGCAGTTTATGACAAACTCTTTGGGCAAGGACCTCGAATACAATCCTGAGCAGTACGTGAGGCATAAACTAGAGATCCTGAGTGGCCGAGTGGGCTTGTAGCCTGCTCGCCACGCCGGCGCCCCGGGTTCGCTTCCCGGTCGGGTCGGACTATCAGAGATTAATTTCTCGGATCTTTACTGCGGGTGGCTCGGTCGCAATTTAAACGTGGAGTACGAGGTTGCTTTCTGCCTCCGACACTAATCATCTTCGATATGAAAAGTGTCGTTAAGCCGAAACAATTTAAATTTGAGGCATAAACTTACTTGCGGGATCTCTGGCGTTTGGTAAAACAACGTAAATCCCCTTATATATGGACTTTATGTACATATATATTGACGTGCAAGATGGGCTCTGGCGTGGGTTTTAATATCCCGTAACCCAAGACATCTTTAAATAACAATAATAAAACGATTGGTATATGCCTAGTGCCGTACTCAGTCGAGGCCGAAGGAAAGGGCGCTGTACATGAGTTCAATAAATCAATGACAGTCACATGATTGTTTAAAAGTCTTGAGCTGTCATTTAAATGCCTCCAGAGAGGTGGCATTCTTTACATGGTCTGAAAGACTGTTCCACGCAGTGGATCCTGCGACAGAGAAGGACCAGTTGTGAAACCTCGTAGAAAACCGAAGGTTATTCACTGCTTTGAAAGTTATCAAGCACAGTTTGTACAAAGTAATCCGCTGAGGAACACGCAGCCAGTGACTTGGGAGGTGTCTGGACTTACAAAGTAGCCTACCATGGCGATCGAGTCAGATAAGGAGGAATCAGGATTGGAATTGTTACCGTTAAACCTATGTTTAATTTCAATAGGCCAAGCATTGCATACACTTAGGCCTATAGGCTAAGTATGCCTATGCATATAGGTTAAATATGTATATATAGGCCTATAGGCTCAATATGTATATATGCGCTCGTGAATAAGCTTAGCGCTCGTGAATAAGCTGGTGCCCTGCGCTTGGCTTTCGAGTGGCGCTTTAGAAGTTTGGAGATTACGATTACGATTACGATTATATAGATATAACGCATGTCAAGGCGCCTTTGTGCCTGAGGATGCTGGTCTGCATAGTGACGGTGGCTTGATTTAAGAGGTTTTAATCTTGGGCTAGCACGCTCCGTAGGCATAGATAGGCCTACTGGGACCTTAATTGGCGTGACACGTAGGCTACCCATTCGTATGGGCAGCGGTGGCGAAGGATTTCACCAATCATGCAATTCATTGAAAAATGAGCATACGATCGCTAGAAAAAAACCATTATTTTAGTTCTATATTTAAAATGTCGCCTAATTCTGGAATGTTACAAAATGAGTAGGCTATATAGGCCTATGAATTTAGCTGAACATTAAGAAGAAACTGCATGTTTCTCGAAATTTTTCTTACGAATCGATTCTGATTTGCTGTGGTTCAGCGCACGCACTCTTGAGATAGCACGACGCACTTGAATTGCCGTAAACCAACCGTAACGATTTCCCCAATTCTTTACACAGTTAAGTTGCCCATTGGCTACAAATCGAGCGGCGCAGTTTAAGACAAACATTACTGTATAAATTATGTGGCTCATGTTGTTTTATTCGTTTGTAGGGGCCTATGCAATTGCACCCTATAGGTAGCTTCCCTCAAACCTCTGATGTTCACGAGGGAAGCCACCTAAAGAGGCTGATAGGTCCTTTGTCTTTTCTTGAGCCCTCTTCGCTCCGAAGGTTGGCCGCACCACGAACCGTTCGTCCCCATCATGTCTTCTATAGTGTCCTCGTGAGCAAATTAGGCCTACACGTAGGGTTGTGTAGTTTCTGTTTAACGATAGGCTATACTGTGTCATAATAGAAATGATCGGCGTCGCACTCCTCCTTTCTCCAGGCTTGGGACTGGCACTGCCAGGGTTGCAGATAGCAGTACAATGATAGCACAAGCAGCGGGGGGAGTCAGGGTGGTGGTGTTTTGCACGCCGCCGCTCGCCTAATAAAAGGTCTTGGCCCAATCTCTTCAACAACTACACTGGCTTTCAATTCGTGCCCGTATCGCTTTCAAAATCTCCCTCCTCATGTCTCATATCCATTCTGGAACCTCCCCCTCATATATGACATCCATGGTCGTGCCATGCTCTGCTTCAAATCCTAGACTAGAGGACTCAGATCGGCCACGCGAGGAGACTTTACCGTTCTTCGCACCAAGAGGAGGTTTGGAAATCGTTCTTTTGCTGTCTCGGGACCTAGGAAATGGAACAGTCTCCCAGCTATCAATCAAATCAATCAAAATCATTTTTATTGAACCATCATGTCAAGAAACAAAATACAAATTAAAAGAAAAAATACATGCAAGCAGAAAATCATCCAAGGATAATTAGGTTGAAAACAGTTGAGAATGAAACGACAAATCATTAAGAAGAGAGTCAATAAGGGAGACCTAAAGGGACCTAGGTCCCGCTAAGAAGGTCCCCACTTTCAATATTAGAAGAAAATGGCCAGTTCCCAAAAATTACAAGGCAGTGGTGAGTACCATAGCAGATCAGTTCACAACAGGTCAACAAAAGACAGTACAATAGATCTTCACTGTTCAGTTAAGCAGTAGCCTACTTTTTAAATAACATATTAATATAATAATTGCAGTAAAAGTAAAGACAGAGAATAAGGATTACATATAAAGGATAATATAAAGAAAAGAAAGGAGGAAAGGAAAAAGAAGAGAAGTAACTCAGGAGAAAGAAACGAAAATAAAGAGTATAAACAAAAATAAGAGCTAGAAACACATATGGAGTAGGATAAAAGTGTAAGAAGATCAGAGGACCACGGCAGTATCTGTACATCAAATATGCAAGAGTTTAGATCCATTAGACAGAAGATGTTCCCGGAGTTTCCTTTTAAATGCAGTGAGGTGAGGAATATGTCTTAAGGAGGGAGAAAGACTATTCCAAAGTCTGGGACCCCATATAACTAGTGAGAATTTGCGTAGCCTAACTATGTTGGTGCGTGAGAAATCAGCGAGATAGCCTACTTATTCCCTTTATTCCGTGTATAGGGCGAGTGCTGATCAGAAATATATTTAAAGTAGTTAGATAATGCATTTGGGAGCTGATTGTGGGTATATCGGTGCATGAATTCACCCACTTGATAAATATTAATTTGTTCAATTTTCAATATTCCCAAGTCTTGAAATAGTGCAGAGGTATGAGAATTTAAAGGGGCCCTGGCCAGGACTCGAACAATACGCTTTTGAAGTATAAGAAGCATCTTTAATTTGGTTTTATAATTGGACGCCCATACTAAATTACCATAAGACAGGTAAGGATACACACTTAAGAGAGTAGGCCTAGTAAAGGCTCAATAAAATTTTACTGAAAAAGCTGGCAAACGTGGCCGGCATCGCCGCCTTTGATACCACATATGGATATCAGAGCCAGTCCTAAGCCTGGAACTCTCTTTAAGGGAGAATCGTAATCGTAATCGTAATCTCCAAACTTCTAAAGCGCCAATCGAAAGCCAAGCGCAGGGCACCAGCTTATTCACGAGCGCTGCGTCTAATCAGAGGGGTTGTCCAAAAGAGTAGTCCGAGGGAGGTCCGAGTCCGGTTTCCAGGGGATCAGAGAGGGCACAGCAGATGTTAAGGCGGGTGTCTTTTAGGTCGAGGCCTAAAGTAATGATTGGTAAGGCTATTGCTTGAGTTTCAACTACAAATTACACTAGGCTAGTGCTGTTTTAGACCGTTATGCCGAAATTTGGCACAAGCCACATTTTGAATCCACACGCTGTCGGAGATACTTTGGAGTGACTTATCCCACTGGATGCGATTTAGACGCTTTGCTTTAGGCCTTGCCATGCTGTCTCTGCATGGAAACTGTGCACCAATATACGTCGATGCTGTGTATTATCGCACAAATGAGAGCAATATTGTAAAAGGCAGTTTTAGCCTTAACAATCACTGCCCAGTGTTAATTTATTTAATGTATTCATATTACAAACAAATTTACGATGAAAATAGCAATATTTTATGAAGTCCAGCTAAATTCTTACGTAACTACTTTTGAACGCGGACGTGATGTTTTGCGGAAGTGAGTAGTACGGCAGTGGGCCGTGATGTTGACAACTTCTAATGTATGGCATCGATGACGATTTAGGTTCTAATTTACTGGAATTTGTGCGAGAGGATAATTGTAGGCATCAGTAAATCGAGGATTGATTAATATTTGCAATGACAAACAGATCAGGTGAGAAACTGATATTCTGGCTGTAGAGAGGAATTTCAACTTACAATAGCTGCTCGGACACGTACCTTCGGCAACTAGTGTCACCTGTATTCAATAGATGGCGCTTTAATTGATGTGATGATCGAAAAGTCACGAGATAAGAAGTTTATCAACATTATCGTATTTGAAAACACTCTTGGGTGCAAGAGTTCTGAAAAAGTCATCAGTGCATGCCTTTAAGTTTCTGTGTTTACGTGAATTTTGGCGTTTTATGTATGTTATGAGTTTTTGTAGGCGTATGTAAGTGTGTATGCACCTATGCATGAGTACTTGTGTCCTTTTAACATACGTGTTCGTGCCCATATGTAATTGTATATGCTGGCGTAATAGTTGAACTTGCAAATTACCGTACTTTGACTGTGTGAAGAAACTTTAGAAAAAGTGGAAATTGTAGACGCATTGCTGTTTGGAGGTAGCAGTTCATAGAGTGACTGATAGGCTTTAAATGCTGTGAGAGCAGGCATTACTTTTGGTTGTTGCCATAAATTATTACGGGGCTAAGTTTAGAAGGTTTGAGTTAAGGTGTACACACTTTGAATTGTTCATATTGGTAAGCGTTTGAATTAAAAATGTTGCTCGCTTAAGTTTCAGGTTTTGGAATGAATTGAACTCGCTGAACTTTGAAGATACGTAGGCGGTATTGATTCATGGTCCAAAGTCAGTTCGATCCAAATTGTCGTTCCTTCAGAGTCCAGCGCCAGATCTGCGTTTTGCCGTTCTGAAGTGAAAGCATTATCTTTGATATTTTCACACTGATTCATTTCCATGGCTTATGCTGCTGGACAAGGCACCATGACAGGAGACAAGAAACTCATCGATCCATTGATTGCAGACTTGATCACTCTGTCATATGAATGCAAAAGAAAGTACCCACCCATTAAAGAGGTACGTTAATTAATAACTGTCAAGATCTAGGAAAGAATATTAATTAGGAACAGTAACCGCTGATATTTTCAAAGACTAGATATTTGTCTAATTGAATATCTAAGAACATCCACAGCACTGTTACGATAAAATATGCACAGTAAGTAAGTTGGTGATCACGAAAACTAGATTATCTGATTGTAATCCTTGGATCGAGTCAAAATACGTGCAAGAAATTGTAGAAAGCCATGGCATGTGGGCAGTCCAGAAAAGGTGAGATTTGAAATATGTGAAAATTTCAAATACTGAAATGTATGGCATCATTGAACTAACAGCATGCATGAAAGAAAGCAGCAAATTTCAGAACCTTTCACTATCTGCTAAGAAAGTCTGTGAGCTTGGGGTATAGCCAGCTCTAGTCATACTGTGTGTTAAAGCGCTGTTTAAACAGGGTGTGAGCATTTTCATGTTAAAAAACTGTTGAGAACGTATGCAAGACTTTTGATGGCTAACATTGGAATGCTCGCTAGATTCCCACTGGACTGACTACAGGATTTGTCTGCCTATCAGAACCTTTTGTTTCAAGATATGTTTGCTTTGGTGCTATTACAGTCAGTTGGATAAGATTTTGTAAAGCACTGCATCTGATAGGTTGCCTCAATAGGCTCAGTTTGCTAATTTCAAATCCAGAGCACTTGCCATAAATTTGGAACCGTTAAACTGTACACAGTGTACAGTGTCTGTAGATACAGATAACGTGCCTTCTAAGCAACATGCTTGCATAGATAGAATCTGCATCTAATGCATTAGGCATCAAGAGATGGTGTACTGAATCTTGTCTTAACTTCCATCAGTTGCAGTAGCTCAGTCCATTAAGACCAGGAATTTGCTTGTGATTTACTGTTTTTTTGCTAAACTAATTATTAGTATAAGATTAGGCTAGATGTAAGCCATAATCGGTGTTAGAAAATTTGGTAAACAGATTGTAGATTGTTGCTGAGGTTTATTTTACATTGGTTTTGCTTTCAGGCTGCTGAGGCATGCCAGTTAAAGGTTCGAGGAATTGGTGCCAAGGCGGAGAATGTTGTGCATGGTAATGTACATTATTATTACTCATTCATTCATTCATATCGAACATTTATATAGGACCCTTGAAGAAAACTTCTCAGAGAATCTCCCAACTCCAGCACGGCCAAAACGAAATCTTAAGGTGAGAAAAGAACATGAGAAGGTCCTAAGAAAGAAGCAAAGCTCCAGAGGGAGGTCATTCCAGGTCAAGGGACCCACCACCGAGAAAGTGCAGTTCTGCCTAGTGGAAGTACGGGCAAAAGGGACAAATAGAAGACCCTGTTCAGACGAGTGGAGAGATCGACAGGTTTAAACAGTTGGTCATGGCATCATTCTAGTATAAGGTCTTGCTCCTGGCTAGGATCGTAATCGTGTAACAGGGTGTCGGGATTTTCATGATACAATCGTAATCATATAATCTTGAGCGATCTACAGAGCCGTAAAAGCCAAGTCGGAGAACCAGGTTATTCGCTGATATTCAATCACAATGAAATTGATAGGCAGGTAGGGTGAAAATCGGCTCCAGGTCAAGATCCAAATGGAACAGCAGGCAGACATTCGGACAACTGCAGTGGATGATGTTTAGAGATGATGCTGCGAGGGAACTAAGGGGAAGAGGAGGAATCAAAAGAGGATGTGTAATAATGGTTCAATAATAACAGTAGGACAATAATAGCGTAGGATATTAGTCTATATACAATGAGCTGTTGAAGAAAATTAATTTTTTTTAAATGAAACAGAACAGCTTTATGTTAGTTGGAATTTAACTGCTGTTTTGTCGTTTCTCTTGTAGGGTTAATTGCAGCAAGCCCTGATATTCTGCAGCCGTTTATTCTTGGCTGTGATACGAAAAATCCGAGAGTGGTTCAGATGTCACTTACCGCTATTCAGAGACAGATATCACAGCAAACCATAAACATGGTGTGGAAAAGTTGTTTTGAACACACACAACAACACACACGCACGCATACACACACGCACACACACACGCTTTATTAATTGCCTTGTGGGCTGTGCTCTATATTGTCTTAGGGGTTGTGTCTCATCTAGTGCTGGCCAGAGATTTCTTTGCTGCATAGAGTTAATTGGTTGTTCCCAATCAGTACAGAAATTTCGATGTGGTCAGTCAAACTCTCTGGAATAGGTTGCCTAGCATCCTACAACATTAGCCCCTTGGTCTTTCTTTCCATCTATTCTGTAAGCGCTTGAAAACGATTTTGTTTGATCATGGTTTTCCGTCATTTGGTTGGGGGTACCTCTGATGAGTTTCTGTTGAAGAAGTGCTATATAAATTTGTGATTATGATTACATACACTTGTACCTACTCACTCTGTTGCTTATTCATATGCATGCATACACACTTGACTAGCTTGACTCACCAACTCAATGTTTGGTTTTACCTTATTGCAGACAGCGGCCGAAAACATCGTTAATGCTCTGTGGTTGCTGATGGAGGCAGGAGTTGAGGAGCTGAAGCTGCTTCAAACGGCCATTCTGCTTATCACAACAACATCAGTTGTACAACATGAAACCCTAGCTAGGGTATGCAGGATATGCCTGATGTTTTGCAGTGTTACCTAAGTAGCTTTTGTCTCAGTCTGTAAATTGTTAATGCTGATCCTACTGGCATGACTGAAGCCAATTATGCAATTTGTTCATGTCAACTCATCAGTGTAGATTGTCCAGCTTAACCCAGAGGTGTGTTGTTTGACTAAAGCAAGGAATGTTGAAACCGAAGATGTGATTGCGTTGCTAAAACCTAGGTGTGATTCTGTGAGTAGTCGTGGCAATTTATTTTTCAGTAGTGATAACGGATTGTAGTTGAACTCAAGATAAATTGTGTGCGTTTAGCACTTTAATGACGAGCTCCATCGGTTTCCTAAATTCCCAGTTACGTTTAATACACTCTCGTCATTGAATTGTTATTGAGGAGAATGGTTTGTGGTTAATCTTACAGGCACTGGTTCTCTGCTTTCGTCTGCACTTTGCCAAAGACAGCACAACAACAAACACTGCCGCAGCTACGATTCGACAGCTCGTTAGCGTCATATTTGAGCGAGTGATCAGTGAGGATGCTAGTTCGTCAACAGGTTAGGCATGTGGGTGTCCTGGGACCTAAGGTGCACCTCTTTAGATACTTCAGATCACTGTACTTCATCGTCTTGTGAGCTGCATCATAACAATGGTTTTTCTACTGACAAAATTTAAATCCTGATGATTTTGATAGTAATACTTATGATTATTAATGAGAACTGAAATAATGCATAGAAGCATATTTGTTTTAGATCCAGTTGAATCTGTGTCATTGGATGAATTGAAAGCCGCAGGAAAGCAGCCTCCGAAATCCCTCCGCTCATCAGCGTCTGATGCTTATCTCTTGTTTCAGGTTGGTTTCATGCTTTCATCTTTGGAGAATATGTTGAGAGTTGCTGATGAAAGTTTTCTCGACGGCTGCTAGATCAGTGTTTAGTAACTTTACTACATTACATTGAACGTATTTGTAAGTAATACTTTGACACTTAAAGTGTTAAAGTGCTAAATGGCTTGTGCACATGTATAATAGAAAAATCAGATAATAACAGGAGTTTATGATCCAGCTCATTGAACTAGGCTTTATTTTCACTGATGGGAATGAGATTTCACATTCCAGGACTAAGACATCAATTGTGTGAAACTTTATGATCATAACTCTCTCTTGATGTTGCTTTAAGGCTAGTCTTAACGCTTTAACTATGAGCTGCATTGGTTACCCAGTCACTTTTAGTACACTATTGTCATTAGAGTGTTAAAAATTAATTATGTCTAATGATGACCATTATTATATAGAAGTTTCATGATGAAGACTTTGCTTTGGCACAGGATTTCTGCCTGCTGCTGAATGCTGATCAGCCGCAGTGGCTTCTTGGAATGACAGAAATGACACGGACACTGTGTCTGGAACTCATGGAGGAAGTTCTGTCCAACTTCAATTCTGTCTTCATCAAGGTCTCTAGATATATTTACGGCATTTGTTTTTAACATTTGTTTCAGTCTTATTGTCCTAAATGATTAAACAGTTTTTAGCAGTACTGCCGGTGACTTGTTAATCATGTAATAAGGTCATCCTTTGAGCCTTATTACATGATTAACAAGTCACCGGCAGTACTGCTACAAACTGAAGGTCATCCTTTGAGCCTGTTCTGTTCATAGTGGTTAGTTATGTCATTAGAGAGTCAGTAATAGTTGCCTATTTATAAGTTAATAACTTATTAACCTGCTACTTCAGTTGTAGCCTGCTACTTGTGGTAGCATTAATAATTGGCCACTGCTTATGCCGTTATTAACCTGTTCATAAAGTTAACAGTTGTCCAGTTATGACTTCAATTATGCTGTTGATAATTGTCATACAATTTGCGTGTTTTTCTTAAATCTGTGTTAGCATCCAGAGTTCAGTTTTCTTCTGTCCGAGAAAGTCTGTCCCTTGGTGATAAAACTGTTTTCACCGAGTCTCAAATATCGGCCATCACGGGCTACCGTCAGTCCTTCACCTGTGCAAGTTGAAAAGCCCTATTTTCCAATCGTCATGCGATTACTGCGCATTGTGGCAGTTCTCATTCGACACTACTATAATTTATTGGTAAGCTTCTATGATGAATATACTGTAGTTATAATGATGTTCTGTATCTGTGTTGTGATGTTTGATTGATTGATTGATTGATTGCACCGAGAAAATGTAGAAAGAGTAATAGAGTGTAATCTATCTATTTCTAAATGCTTTTCAAAACAGTTATCTACTCAAGTGTTTTTGATCATTTAACCCATGACTGGTTATTTACCCAAAGGTCTTTTTTAGGTCATTCATGCACATTGATCATTTATACACCCATATGATCATTTAACCACTCATATGGTTATTTACCTACATTCATTCATTCATTTAGGGGACTTATATAACACCCCTCCAAGATAACCTATTCAGAGGCGCTCCATGTCTAATCATTTACCTTAATTTGTTATGATGTGCACCTTATTATTGATCATTTACCTGTAATCCTGTATATCTGATTATATTAACCACATGTATAATTATTAACCCAACAATACAATGGTTCGATCTGATGATCTGCATTATCTTTAGATCACCGAGTGTGAGATATTCCTGTCTCTGCTGGTGAAATTCCTTGATCCTGAGAAGCCAATGTGGCAGCGTGCTACTGCACTGGAAGTCCTATGCAAGCTCTGTATTCAGCCACAGTTAGTCAGGTGAATTTCAGAATAGCAAGTTATATGTCGAGTTTATTCAATGCAGCTATGTCAACCATTGCTTTTCCAGCTTCTTGAATGTACAAGTAAAATCAATTCTTTGTTAACACTTGTTATGAGGTTAGCTAATTATTACGTAATGGGTTTATCACAACAAACGACCATAAGAAATGCCATTCGACTCAAGAAGGAACAAACCAAAGACCTCCGACACCAGCTTCTTATTGATTCATGTTTCTTCCTAATAAATTTTGTTTCTGGTTGTTTTATGCTTATTTTACTTATATATTTTGGTGTGTGAGAACTATACTGATTAACATTGAAATAAAGATTTTTATGCTGAAATTATATGGACTAATAACTGAGGATGCTAAGTCGATAGATTACTGTTGTTTGTTTGAGTGAATTGCATAACAGATAGATGCTGTGATGATGGGTTGATCATGATGTTAAGAGATGTTGATTGGTGAACTTCTTCAGGAGTTTTTGTGAATCGTATGACATGAAGCCACATTCAACGAAGATATTCCGAGACATTGTGAATGGCCTTGGTGCATTCATTCAGTCGCAGTTCATGAATCCAAGTCCATCTCCTCCAAACACAGGTGAATGATGCTCTAAAATTCAGTCTACTGATTCAGTGCTGCTTTCTCTGATTGGTATTTTGCTATTTAGTTGTTGCCAGTGTCAGAGCTCAGTGCAATTGACAGTTACGGTGAATCACTGTCATGGTGCAGAATGTGGTGGCTTTTGTAAAGACTGCATTGTGAAATTGAGGATGACGAGGGTGATGATTATGATGATTATTGACATTGATCGTGATGATGAACGCGACAATGTCAGTGAAGACAAAGATGATGTGACCTGAGGATAGTGATTGGGAAGAGAGGGAAGGGAAGGGATGAAGAAGTTGATACTGATGATGACAGTGACAGTTTAAGGTGAAGTGATTGCTTATTTGTTACACTCCTCATATGTCATGTGCTTGTGGTCTGCTGTGCATGACTATATGGAGCCAAATGCCACTCATAAATTTGATATCTACATTTTAACTTTAATTTTATCTACAGGAACTAGTATTGTAATAAGCTTTGCATTACTCCGTCTACGTTTGAGGTTCGGGTATGGTAACTTTGAACTCATAATAAGTGTTTGAAGTTAAATAAATAAAATTACAGTGGTACTCAGAGGTACGCTGTTTGAGTTGAAGGCTCATTTGGCATAATTAGAGATTCTAGCAGCAATCCAAAAACCTGTATTACTTATGATGAAGATGATTGATGATTAGAATGTTGATAAGGATTATGATATGGTGGTGATAATGACTAATGATGACCATTTCATAGCGTTTCTTATTTGCTGCTCCAGGTTCAAAGCCTCCAGAGACAATGGTTATTCCCCAGACAATGGCTAGTGGAGGAGTGACAGTTGTTGGCGGATATTCACCTCAACCAGCTTTCTGCTATCGTAATGTCTGGATTCCCCTTGTCGTAAACGTCAGTGTCACCCAGACAAGTCATAAAGCTATATAGTAAGTCTATGCTATCGTCTGGTGACAATCATCTAAACAACTATCGAGAAGAAAACCCTTTGTTCATTGTCTTCTATCTGTTGAATTACAGTTGTCATATTTCACATTCAGCCATAAGATTTGCTAGACCAACAGTCCAACACTGATAAACTTTGTGTATAGTACCACTTGATCAATGAATGTTAGATAAGCTTGCTGTCCATTATAGTTTCTTGTAATTCCTAGTTTATAGTTACTCTGTGTAAATAATCTTTTGTCTGTAACTGTAATTGGGCTTTTGTGTAATGCCACTCATAAAGAAACTGATCAGTGGCATTCTCTGCACTAGCATATATGATGTTAAATGTCATTTAAACTAGGCTATTACATTAGTTAGCAAAACCGTGCACTGCAGGCTAGAAGAGTGAGTCACCAGTGCAGGCCCACGCACAAATGTGCCAACCAATGGGTTCCCATTGACAGTTAACACATGGCATGGATGTTCAGAGTCTCTGTACCAAGTTGCGTCGATAGGGTGGAGAGATGACAAGTAAAACTTGGCAATAATGTGTATAAGACAGATATTTCATTGCTGGTGGGGACCAGTTGTTGATGGGTTAAGTTCTCACCTTGAAATGATTCTGACCTGACACCAAAATATCCTGACTCATGTTAACTTGATTCAATATGGCGCTGGTGTCCCTTATTGTGACATTTTAGATAGAGACTCCAAAGGTTTGTGTCTTCTGAGACAGTCCCTGTAATAATATCCATAATGCATAATTGCATCACATTATTGACTGATGCCGTGAGCATGAGACTGGAACTATTCAATTGTAAAAAAAACAAATTACTACCTTTTGGTCATGGTTTTGTTTTTCTGAAGCCTGGAGATGCTTGATAAGAGTGAGCCACCAACTGTGCCTGATGGCTATGGTATGTCTCTTGCCTTCCTTTGTCTGCTGGACGTGGTCAAGAGCATTCAGGGCCTTGTGCAAACGCCGGCTGCAGGAACTTCAGCGGCTGCTCCAGCCAACACAGTCCCTGGTCAGAGATGTTTACTAGGACTTTTTGATTCTTTGCATTTTAAGCTTGACTCTGCATATGTTAACATGTTGGTGCTTGAATATGGGGCGCGGTGGTGTAGGGGTATGTTCGGTGCCTTGCAGCCGGAGGGTTGCGGGTTCGAATCCACCTCAAGCCACCGCGTAGGGACCCTGGGCAAGTCCTTCACTCACAATTGCTCATGCGCTTCGGCGTGAAACTCCGATTCAGTGTCCGCGCTGTAGTCGGGAGCGCCTCTGAGTAGAAATCTTGAAGGGGTGCTATAACAAATGCTCATACATACATACATACATACATTTGTTTAACCTTTATAGACAAGGGCACACTAAAACCTACTGTGAAAATAATACTTCTCGTCATTAAAGGATTAAGTGTGTCTGGCTAGTAGGTGGAATCAGTGGCTTGGGTACTGGAATAGATCTCATGAGGGATTGTTTTATTTCATGGGATATTGTATCAGATTTCATCTTCAAGTTTCTGCCCATTATATTGATCTGTTTGCAATGTATGAGGTGAATGTTCACAGCCCAGAAGAGCAATCCAAGAGACATGGATATTTAAAGTAAGTTTTTGAGTAAATTAGCATTTTGAAGTTGATTGAGGGTAGCTTTGTGAATCTGTTTCTGTTTGACTTATTCTGTTTAAATGAAAATGTGTTTTCACATTTCAGGTGAGGTCCAGCTGAAGGAGGAACTGATCAATTCCAGTTGGTGTGGTGTTCTTGCTGCAATGTCATTGCTGCTGGATGCCAGGTGAAGGCTTTTTCCACGTGGAAGTTGTTTGAATTAATCTGTTGTAGTCTTCAGCTCCATAATTCCTAAGTCACAAAAACCTTTCTGCAAATCCAGAAGCTATTTATAATTTACTGGACCTATCTGCTTATTCAAAACCTATTCCAAAGTCGCAAAGCCTATCTGCAAATCTAATCCTTCTTCTTAAGTTGTTAACCGATATCTGCATATCAGAAATCGAAAGGTAGTTGATTCTGTGTGAGGCATTTGAATTCTGTGTCTTATGGCATAAGTATATGCACTGTTCTGCTAAAAGATTTTATGTTGCCATTTCCTTAAATCTGTAATTGCTATTGTCATTGCTTAGTTGAAAGTACTTTTAGTCTGTTCTGGGTCCACATTACTTCCCACAGACTTTTTGAAGGAGTATAATACATGTTTATGTTTTAATAATTTTTTAATAATATATTTTATTTATACTTTAATACTAATATTTAAATGTTATATTTTATGTATTAATATAAGCTATTTCTGTATATTTTAGTATTGTGCATGGTGTATATAATAAATGGACAATTTTATGAGACCTTAGACTCACTTTCACTTGGTGATACTTTTTGCTGCTGATAGTACGGATGAGAGTGCCACAGAGGCCACACTGAAGTCGCTCCAGGCGTATGCAAGCATGTGTGGCCAGATGGAGTTGAATACACCAAGAGATGCGTTCATTACAGCAGTCTGTAAAGCCTCGTTACCTGCTCACTATTCTCTTCAAATCCTCAACAGTCAGATCTCGTCTGAATCAAAAGGTATTTTCTTCTTCTTATGACTGCCTTTTTGTAAATGGTTTTTGTCTAGCGTCTGTGGAGAATTTTTATGATGTAGTGTGAGTTAACCATGGCTATGGATCTACTGCACAAAGTCTATAGATTCTGTTGGCTTAACAAAGATGTGGCACTTGTGGATGCACAGTACGTAGACTTGTACAGTTGAATTGATTGAATAAGATTAGAAACATATAGTAAGTTCAGTGGAGAAATTCAGCAAAACCAAATTTAAAGAGAAAGACCATTTAGGCACATTTATTTTTTATTAATTCATTGATCGAGCCAATCATTCATCAGTTATTGATCCAAGAAGATCCTCATATGGATGCTGCCAGTGTCCCAGTGGGACATGGTAGCTGATTGGTCGAGTGCTTGCCTGGTAGAGAGGAGAGTTTGGCCTCTCTCCTTGCACAGTTACTGTGTAGTAACCTTGAGCAAGTCCTTCACTAACAGCTGCTCAGCACTATGGATTAATACTTGGTCATTGGATAGTGGCACTTAATAAATGAGGTATAATAATTATTCATTCAGAGGACTTATATACCGGTAATGCCCCTCCAAGATAACCTACTCAGAGGCGCTCCCAGCCCAACTTCAGTGATAAAGAACAGTAATAGCACTAATATAAGCAGTGGCAGTTACATGATTAATGTATATAGTACTTTTCACAATGTTCGCACTTTATGAGATTGACCTTGAGACAATGATTTGACCCTAATTGTTTACTACTCATTCATTTATTGATCCAACAAAGACGTCCTCTTGACAATTTCTAGGTCCTCAAGGTAGAAGCATCAACCAGATGGAATTGGGGTCATTGCCTGGAGCCGGTCACTCGGATTCTGTCCAGGGCAGTCAGGTGGTTGCAGTTGGTACACCGCTGGCAACGTCATCGTTACCACTTGGAACACATCAGGGACCGGTCATGGTGGGTTGTTTGTTAAGTTGATCTACAAAAATTATTTTGTCACATAAAATGCGATTAGCTGGAAAATCATGCTGGACAATGTCAGGTTGGCACTGCAAGTCAGTTAAATTGTACTCTTCCTTCCAAGTGGAAAATGAAATCCTGACAATAGCATGGGAAAATGTCAAAGTATGGTATTTCACATGCTGTAGTAGGCTGTGGATGAATTATGAACGCTTCTTAGGTTCTTAGTGAGGAAGAGATGAATTGCAAAGTCCTAGACACTGAACCAGTGCATCACAGGGCCTGCCATTTACCTGCAGATGCAGATAACAGACTATAGTCTTTGGAGACAGAGGCAATTAATTGTGCTCAAACTACCTACTTCAGGAACTCCAATGCTACACTTTATTGAATATTTACTGAAGTATTGTGTTTCATTTCAATTTTAAGTTGGCCTACTTTGGACTTTTTGCAAAGATTAGTGTTGTTGTAATCTAAATTAACTTGATCTGTTTTAGCTTACAGCTAAGAACATCCAGTGTATGAGAGCACTGTTGACCCTAGCTCACTGCCATGGAGGTGTGCTTGGCACGGCTTGGCACCAGGTGCTAACAACCTTACAGGTAGACAGTTTCTCATCTGTTTTTGAGAAATTTAGACAAGTAGATCATAAACTATTTGACGTGCAGTTCCCGTGATGGTATAGCATTTGAAGTTACATTGGAGCTTGGTTCTCGTATTCTGGCAACCCTTTTAGTTTTCTGTACATTGTTTTACTTACTATAATACAATACAACTGTATATGATATTGCCCTCCTTCCAAAGTTCAGAAGTGCACACATGGCCATATGACAGAACGTTGATGACACTGAGCAGTTGTGCTTGAAGGACTTGTTCAGGTTCCTTATACAGTAACTCATTCAGGTGAGACTCGAACCCATACTTTGCATTACACGCCGAATCCTCTGTCCATTCGGCTACTGTCCCCCATTGATTAATTACAGATGACTTTCCAGTTCGTAATTACATTTAACATCATGTAGGCCAGCACAGAAAGCAATTAGTGTGCTCTTGAAATGGCACTATATTAATTTTTGTAGTTACATTTACAATTCTTTGCCATTTGTATTAATGATAGTCTTGTTCTTTTTCTTTAGCACCTTGTTTGGATTCTTGGCTTGAAGCCATCTTCTGGTGGAACTTTGAAGCCTACGCAGGTGGCGTCAGAAAACCCAAACGCTGTCATTACGACGTCAATCATGTCTGATTTGCCAGTTTTGTCATCAATGTTGTCACGGCTTTTTGAGAGTTCTCAGTAAGCATTGCCGTACTTTTTTATGTTTGGCTTCATTAGTGAGTTAATTAACAGCAAATTCTGGAGTGCTCTGACTCTTTGTGTAGGATTTTGGAATTCATCGTGTGCTAACATAGAGCTGAGGGTTTTGGAATTCATCTTGTGCATAGCAACAATAAAATTCAGAGGTCAACAGGTCAAACAAAGAGAGTCCAACAGAAATGTATAGGGCTTAGCTGACTAAGTTATAAGTTCAGTAGATTGTATAAAGGTGCACTGTACAAATGGCACTGCCCTAAACCAATAAATGTTCATTTCCAAGGCAGACCATTGAACAAACACATTGCAGCTGTTGGCAAATTCATTAGCACATATTAATCAAATAACTTTTGACGTTGAGTTTAAATTGACGAAGAGTTAAGATATAAATTTTGTCAAATCGACAGGAAGAGTGTGCCATAAAAAGGACTAGTGCTTCTGATGCTAAATCATTTCAACCTGGTATGTGCATATATTCTCTCCAGTGTATCATTGAGGCTCTAGTCCATGCACACTGGCACCCATGCAAAAGTTGTTATCGAAGTTATAAACAAAAGCAACAAGCAATGTATCATAGGTGCATATTAGCTGAAGTCAACCAGGGACAAATCAGAGCTGTTACAGCTCCTCAATCGATGTTTTCCTAACGGTCGTGTTGCCTGGATCATTTCTAGGTATTTGGATGATGTGGCTTTGCATCACCTCATTGATGCCCTGTGTAAACTGTCCTCTGAAGCTATGGACGTTGGATTCTCAAACCGAGTGAGTTACGTACTTCCCTGGTTAAGTATTTGTCAGCGTAGTGTTTGTAATCATATTTAATTTAATCATATGTAATGTACCAAATACAAATGTTACAGTGGTAATCTTTACCAATTTAACCAGATTGGGTTGGGAGATGGTTGAATGATAACACGCTGTCACGAAGATCAGAAGGACGCAGGTTCAATACCCGCTAGCCCCATAAAGTTGACTCAGCCTTCCACTCCCTAGGGGAATTAATTAAGGAACATTATTATCATTATGATTTTAATTGTAATTGGACATTTTAGCACCAATGCAAGAGAAGCAAATCAGAGGTGCTCTTGATGTTAGCCAAAATTATGTTCAGTGTCGTTAAGAACAGCAGTTCATCATTTAATGAGCATTGTAAGATAAATAGAAATTGTCACCAGTATAAAATGTCATCAGCCAAGTATTGAGAACTGATAAAGATGCTGCAATTATATGTAACATAAGGTTATCAAACATTTTTATAGCACTTCTAAACAGTGCTAACAATTTTGAGTTTTGTCTAAATGTGCTATATTTTGCTGTGTTTTTTAGGAGCCGTCGTTGTTCGCTGTTGCTAAACTGCTTGAGACTGGTGTTGTAAATCTGCCACGTGTCGAAGTTTTGTGGCGACCTGTGACAGGACATCTGCTGGAGGCATGAACTTTGACCATCTAGATAGTGATTTTTGCGTTACCTTTGTTCACGAGATTGCTTTGTATTGTTGTTGAGCCATATTAACCATGTAATTTATGTTCTCCAATTACCAGACAATTTCTGTATAGACTTGTTCTGTACAACAACTATAGTGTCTATGGTTTAATGCTGTCTGTTAATCATGTAGAGCCGTTGTGGCCTAACACCAGATAAAGTTAAGGAATTGCTCTTCTGAAATGCTGTTCCTGAAGAGTTATTCATGACTTGTGCTTGTAATTCTGTCAGGTTTGCCAGCATCCGCATCAGGGCCTGAGAACGTGGGCTGCGGAGGCTGTCACATCGCTAATCAAGGCTGCTCTGTTCTTCAAGTACGATCCGCCTCTACATCTGCAACCAGTAAGAAGTAGAATCATCTGTGTATTTCTTAAAATGTTTGCAATATGGATGCTTAGAGAAGAAGAATAGGTCATTTTCTTAGCAAATGTATTTCTTAAAATGTTTGCAATATGGACACTTAGAAAAGAAGAATAGGTCATGTTCTTAGCAAATGATTTGATTTGAGTTCATTTGATTCTGAGAGTTTCATTCTGCATAGTATTTGCATTTGTTTTCATTTTCATGTGTTTATCTTTTCTCTTTCTTTTGAATTTGACACTCTGTTTGGAAGAATAATTTATTATTCAAAGTTTCTATTCTATTTACAGTTTATCATTTTATTATGTTTGCAAGGGAACTTGCTGTATATTTGTACATTTACAGTTAGCCAGTACTGTCTGTGAGATCATAATTTTTTATTACAGTTTAGATCAGGGATGGCCAACCCGCGGCCCGCGGGCCAAATGTGGCCCGCGGGCTGCTAATTGGCGGCCCGCACGGCCATTTATAAATAATTTTGTTCTCATTTTGCACCTACTTACTTGTCCGATTACTGCAATACTGCATAATAATGATGTCTAAAACACTGAAAGATTTAGTGTTGTAGGTTCTAGTGACCTACTCTAGTCGTACCTGTTTTTATACATAGATCTTGTAAAATATGAAATAAACATTTGTATTTCTTTCGAGGCTGTGAGGACAAACATTTTGCGGCCCGACGCGTGCTTACCAACAATCATAGTGGCCCGTAGGCCAAAAAGGTTGGCCACCCCTGGTTTAGATGTTTTGGGTTGGATTAAACTTGTGCAACTGCGAAAGCGATGGTATTGGCTATGGTGTTTATGGATTGCAATGTATAATAATAACTTTCTTGTGGCTTCATGTGGATGTCCATAATCACTAGTATTAGAATTGCAAGATATCGTGTTTAAAGACAATTTTGTTCTTGTAATTTTTGTTTGAAGAAGCTTCAGGCCAAGCTGCTCTCTCCACTTCAAGAGCTGTCCAGCATAACACATGCTGACGTTCGTCAAAAGCAGCTGGACTGTGTCTTACTCATACTTCAGAACAATGGTGAACAACTGAACGAAGGCTGGCCGCTTGTTCTCGGTGTAATTGGAGCCATAAGCAGTGATCAAGGGTACATTTTTTATTGCTGATTGTATTATTGGCCTATGTGTAACTGTGACAATTAACCTCTTGCAAATCTTTTTTGTAAAAATTGTGAGATACAGTCTGTTGCCTCTGATACATGGCTTTTTGAAGTTTTGACACCTATAGAAATAAGTAAAATGCTGGTGATACTAGAACGACTTGCAAAAAGGGACTGGATGTTTTTATATCTGAGCAGTTTTGATCTATTTTGAGAGGCAGGATCATTGTGATTATAAGGTAGTACAGAGTTTGTTTTCTGATTTATTGGAAAGTTAGAGCCACAACTCCATTGAAGGTGAACTAATTTATTGATTTACACATACTTTGCCAGTTTTGCTTTTCCCTGTTTTATTGAAAGGTGTGACTTAAGTCTGGAAAATATGGTACTCTAATAATCTGGATAAGGTATATCCAGATTTAGGCATTTAGAGTTGTCTAAGTAATCTGGTTGTCCAGATTAGTTAAGACACGGATGTACAGTCCAATCATTTATTTGATGCATGTTGTTTTTGGTTTCCAGAGAGAGTCTGATCCGAGCTGCATTTCAGAGTTTGCAGTTGGTTGTGACTGATTTTCTGCCGTCGATGTCCTGCTCCTGTCTTCAGATCTGCATTGAAGTTGCCGCTAAGTTTGGACTTCAGCACCAAGAGCTAAACATCAGCCTCACTGCAGTTGGACTGCTGGTAGGAACTATACAGAGCTTTTATTACAAGATTTATCCCTACAATATTTATATGTTACAAAACCACAAGATTTATTATTTAGAGATGATGCTGTGGAGCGTTAGAGGGTTTGAACTTCAAACTTCCTCTGGGGCAAGCAATGATATTTGTAGAAGACGAATTAGAAATGATTCATTTGAGGGTAATGCATTGTATGAATTTCGTGCTTCTTTAACAAGTTTTACCCTGAAAGACTGATGATTATTGCTCTGCCTTTGATCACCCAATTGTCAGTCTGTTTTTAATTCATGTAGCATAGTTTTAACTTAAATGCTGTTTTTCATTTCTGAAACTTTGTTTTGAAGAGATGTGAATTTCATTTACTGGTTTTTAATTTTTCAGTGGAACATTGCTGATCACATCAGCCAGAACCGCGTCAGCATCTGTGAGAGTCTGGCCAAAGAGTCAGACGGAAGTGGAGACGTGAGAAAGGACGGTGATCACACGCCATCGACTGGTAAAACGAGTGAACTGGCGCCATCTGGGAAGCTGAGTGAACTGCCTGCTTTTGACAGTCTCTGGATGGTCCTCTACACACGACTTGGTGACTTGTGCGTAGACCAGAGACCGGCCGTACGCAAGAGCGCCGGGCAGACATTATTCTCGATGATAGCTGCCCATGGTTCGTTGTTACAGCAGCAGACCTGGCACACTGTGCTCTGGAAGGTACGTTGGTTGACAGGAGAAATTGGATGGATGGATGGAGGGACAGATGGAGGGATGGATGAGTGGATGGATGGAGGGATGGATGGATGAGTGGATGGATGGAGGGACAGATGGATGGATGAGTGGATGGATGGATGGATGGATATGCATGGATGGATGCATGGATGGAGCTGTGCTTGGAACAGTGCATGGATGAATCCATGGATGAATCAACAGGAGGGTCAAAGAAGAGATGGCCTAGTTAACTTTTATTCGTTCATTTTCATTTGTTTTTCTTTCAGTAGTTACTGACAGAGATTCTTGTCGATTGTGTGAAAAAAGCAGTGACTGAACATTTTTGTTTTGCATTTATTTTAGGTCTTATTTCCTCTTCTTGACAGAGTCAAGCATTTGTCAAGCACTGCGTCCGACAGCAAAGAAGATGCAGCCGTTAAGTCCGGCAACATTCTGATGCATCACTCGCGAGACACGGCTGAAAAGCAGTGGGCTGAGACACGATTTCTGACGCTGGCCGGGGTGGCCCGAGTCTTCAACATGAAACGCAGGGTACTTCAACAACTTGGTGAGTGCGATACACTTCATCTGATTTTGAAACTCCAGCAGAAAATGCATTTAATAGAAAACTTAGATATTTGTTCTTGCTCTGTTGGTTCAGAGCTTTGGTTTAGTTTGTTTGATAGCAGCTAATTGGTAAAGATTAGTTGTTTCCATCATAATCAAAGCTAATGAATATTTAGTTCTGAACCATTTAATGCAGATCTTGCTAATGGAATATGGTTGTGTAATAGTTTGCTTCCTATCATAATTCCCTATAAGGTATCAACCAATTTTGCATTACTTTCACTGCGACATGGTGTATTACTTTTCATGAAATGTGAACACTGTGTTGTACAACATAACCAGCACATTACATACGGTAATTGTTCAGTCATTGACTGTACCTGGAAAGGACATCAAGCAATAAATTTTATTATAGTTGGAGAATTCTGAACACTGGTACATTAATTTGAACATTTTGAACTGAGAGTGAAGACTATGAATAGTGTTAATTTGCAGTATAATATTGTAATTTTACGCACGTAAAAATTGTTTGCTATAATAATTTTTTCTATTAATAACATTTCATGTAATTTCTGTATGATATAATGCCGTTTTCAACTTCAGGTGACTTTCTACGCGCCTGGGCACTTCTACTTGAGTTCATCGAGTCGTCGGCCCTTTGTCCAAATGCCGAGGTCTCTCTGGCCGCTCTGAAAAGCTTTCAAGAAATCCTTAACATCAACAAAGGCAATGGCGACACTAAGTCAGAGGAACTAAAAATGCTCTTCAACAAGCAGAAGTCTTCAGACACAGAGTCATCCCAGCAAAACGACTTTGCATCCAACACTGATCGTGAAAATCCGGATGACCTTGGCATTGACGATACAACGCTGTGGTCGAATGCGTGGAGGGTGTGGCGAAGCATCGGAACAGCCGCCACTAACCCACCCGAAACAAACGACCGGACACAGCTGTACATTCCGTCACAGGCCTTTCTTACCGCTCTCGTACAGACATTTCCCGCTCTCTATGCGCATATTAAGAATCAGTTTGTAGCTGCTGAACTGCAGAAACTCTTTATCGTGCTCCAGAGAGCGCTGTGTGTTCCGATTCACAGTTCGTCGACTCCGTTCATTGTTCCTCTTGGCGAGATTTCTTCATTGACTCCTCTTCAGGAGGCAATCCTCGATGCTATCCGAATTCTTGGAAAGGTAAGAAACAGTTTTGTTTGTGGCATTGGTTGAAGAAGGAATAGTTGGATAGGCTGAGCTACAAGGTAGATAATACCTGACGCCATTTAGTTTCGACCAGTTTTGGTCCTGGCCATTGGTCTGTAATTAACTGGTATGAGATCAGTCTTTTGGTCAAGATTTATGACTGGCTTAGGGTTGGTTTCTGGTTGTTTATGAAGCCACCATATATGTAGTTTTGACCGGTTTGGTTCTGGCCATTGGTCTTGATTAGTTTCTGATTGATGCAACAGTACTGTTAGAAACCCAGTTAGTAATTGTCCTCATTGTACAACAGTTATTATCATTTTTTGTGACTATTGTGTTGCTTGACCTTCTTTAAAATACCCATTTGTAGGTGACTTTATGCTGCACGTAACAAATCTGTCTTTTTACAGGATGCGCTGTCTGGATCTGACAATATGGCTGTTATGTATCCTGAGATGTTTGACCGGCTGCTAGCATTCATCGAATTTGCTGTGCATCCTCCTAAATTTGGTAAAGTTGACACACGGACGCTGTCAACTGTCCGAAACAACCAGGTTGGCAAAATATTTAGCACAGTAAAAGCCCAGTAACACACAGATTATGGGAATCAAGTTGTCAGTACTTGGTGAAAGCCATATGCATATAGCTTGCATGTAGAGGCATGCATATATTAGAAGCGTGAGCTAATGAATTATGCTGAGTAGGTATCTTGAAGGGGTGCTCTATCTGTGTTGATTGATTGATTGATTGATTGATTGATTGATTGATTGATTGATTGTTTCTATATTGAGTAGGTCTATGTTTCATTATTTACTTTTACTGCATCCTTTTAACTGTGGACCTATTGACTTTATTTTCACATATAAAAATGCCCTCATAATGAAATGTTGCATGCACAGTAAAATGTTCAATCACTGCAAACAATTAAAACTTTTTAAAAGCTTAGTGATTTAAGGGTTATAAAAGAAATTAAAACTACTGTTTTAAGAAAACATTGTCATTTTAGATGACACACAAGTTTGTGTGGTTTGTTATTCAGAATAACAAGATTAAATGTAAGCAAGTAGCCTGAAAGGTTACTATGTGTTAAAGGCTGTGTAACTAGATTGTAACAGAAATTTGTTTGTTTTTGATTTTTGCTGCCTGTTTAGACTGACTGGGTTGCCATGAACTACGTTCCTTTTGCTGAAGCGATCATTGACTTGATTGTCGAACTATATCAGGCAACAGCCAAGTATCCATCTGTTGTCCAGAATCGAGTTCTTCAGAATATCGTTAAAGTAATTTGCATACTCTTCTTGCAACAGTCTTCATTATAACACAAGTTTTGACACTGTTGGGGAAATTGACTCTAAATCTAGCTTGGCTTTCTAAAGCGACCTCTTTTTTACTCACCCCTTTACAAGTCAGTTCTTGATGTGGGTAACTGAAGAAGTTTTCGGAGTAGGTCAACAATGATATATGCGTGCTTATGTTTTAGGCGTTTCGTCTGCCACTTGGACTGAAGTACAGCTGCCCATCACAGTCAACGTGGCTCCTGGCGATTAACGCTTTGCTTAAAGTACTAGCTGTTGGCCTGCCAGTTGCCAAGAAGAATGGTAAGGCCAATTGATATTGCTGAGGCCATTGATATTGGTGTGCAATACATGCATGTATGTTAAGGTTATGTTAGATGACTAATGGAGATGAAAAGTGGATGCAAGGAAGGAGGAGAAACAAAAGTAGGATTGGATTAAGAAGAGGAAGAAAATGAAGTGTGAAGATTGTAGTCAGTGAAGAAGAGTAGATGGATTGGGAGAAGAAGAGGAGCAAGTTAAGGGACCACTGGTATGCAAAAGGAAGATCAGGTGACTGAATGACTGATAGTTACCGTATTCAGGTCAGTTTTGAAGGTAGTGATAGTTTACTGTGTTGTGTCTCTGTGTTGTATATGTTTCCTGTTAAGAGAGACAGTTCAACTCTTTTTATGTAGTGTGCTAATTACTTTGACCACACCTGATGCAAGGTTCTTCAAGGTTGCTACATATCATGTGGACTCGCATCTTTAAATACTGTGATTTTTAAAGAATGCTATAGTAATATAATAATAATATCTTTTCTTTAATGAAGTGCTGGCAAACGCACTGCGCTGAACATTTACATGTTATGACAATTAAACAATTCACAAGAACACAAATGACAGAAGACATAAATCTTAACTACTGACAGAACAGACCGCCTGCAATACACGTATAATGTAGACTCTCATCTTTAATACTTGTACTGTGATTTTTGATTTGTGGTTTATGGATTTTGGCTGTTGTCGTTGAAAGCGGGGACTTTTAATTGAATTTCTCTTTGCAAGTAAACTGAGCTGTTGATTGGTTACTGCAGAGTCTGCCTTTCAAGGAATGTGGCTGGAACTTGGATGCACGTTGGAGGACTTCCTCTTTTCACAGCAGTAAGATTTGTCGAACTTTAAAGTTATTTCAATTACCTTATGTATTTTCCTGGGCTAATCTGTGTTTTATGCATTGGTAAGGGTAGGTAAGATAAGGAAGGTGATTAGCACTAGTCAAGCTCTGCTTTTGTCTGTGTTACATGTTATGTAGAGGCAGAAGCAAGTTATTTGCTATAGTAACAGTAGATACTATGGTAGTAGTGCCATGGTAGTTAACGCTTGTATTGGAGTAATTCATTAGATGATGTGTTTGTTCTGTAGCCCTCTTATGAACTCATCCACGGATGACTTTCAGCGAGATGAAGCAATTGACTGCAGGGTTAGTATGTGTGTGTAAACAATATATCTATCAGTATATAGGTATGATAAAGGTCCCGTATGTACCGGTATGTATGTATAATTGTATATATATGCATTAATGTATGTATTTATGTATATGTCAATTGACATTTTTTATTTGAACAGTAACAATTTGGCAGTTGGTTGCAGATGTCGGAAGTGTAACTGGAAGCATGCGTGATCCTTCAACTTTCCTAAACCTAGGTTGTTATAGCAAACCACTCTCAGAATTAAGATCAGTGTCTTGATGAGAATTGTGCCTCACCTGAGAAGAATTCAGTTGGGTATTTGAACTGTTAAGCACAGCAACTTACAGAGGTCTGAGCGATTAAGTTTGTAAACTGTTGTCAAAAGTCCACAATGACTTGGTCATGAGCTTCTGATTTTATTTGCAGGTGATTCAGTTAATTCGTGATGAAATCTTGCCAAGTTCTAAGAAGCTTCCACATGACTTCATTGTCAAAATCATGTCCATTCTCAACAAGGGCTCCATTCACTCTGTTACCTCTTCCTCTTTCATCGGTAAATCAAACGGGCTGTAGAACTCACTAAACTTTCATAATTATTAAAGCTGACAAGTTTTAGGCTAACTCGTTTAGTTATCTGCTGGATCTGGTGATTGAATACACATGCTAATCCACTGTCTATTTCTTTTTATATTTTAGCATAATTTTCTCTTTAAAATAAGTTTATCTAAGTTATGAAATTATTACTTTATTACACTCAAAGACAGAAAATAGTATTTAGCAAATAGTTCTACAAACATAATTTCAAGAGCATAAATTTCAACAGTGGTCATTACTGTTGTCAGTGAAGTTTGAATTTTACTTGCAGAGAACACAAGTCAAATGTTCACCATAAATATCTGTACGAAATTTTTTATGTTGAATGGGCTGAATGCCAAAAAACATGGAATCTATCTGCTGTTAAGAAGATTGTGTGAATAATTTCATTAGTTTTAACTGAACCTATTCGAGTCCAATTTACTGCGAACATTTAAATTTTTCAGATATAGAATCCAGCCACAAACTGAGAGAGGAATTTGCCAAGGCATGCTTTGAAACACTGCTTCAGTTTTCCTTCATAAGTCCTCTCAACGGAGATGGTACCCTCGAAGAAGGCGCCATAACTCACCTTGCGATTGAATCGCTGCTGAGCAGGTGCAAGACGGTGCTGCAAAAGTTCGTAAATGATGAACGACTTAGCGGAAAATGCCCACTGCCAAGGTGTGTCTTCATGCTTTAATTTCACAATGGTGAAGGAATTCACACAAGGGAAGGTAGCCTCTCACGTGTGTATTTGGGCCTAGATGAGTAGCTGGCTGAATGTTAATGGAGATGGTGAGGCTCTGGGGAAGAACATGAGCGAGAGAGAGACAGAGACAGATAGAGAGAGAGAGAGAGAGAGACAGACAGACAGACAGACAGACAGAGAGGGAGAGAGAGAGAGAGTAAGAGAGAGAGAGACAGACAGATAGAGAGGGAGAGAGAGATAGGCACACAGATTTGTCTGTAGGCTTTCTGGCAATTGACAGGGAGGTGTGAGGAATGAGAGATAGAGATGGAAACAGGGAGGAGAAGGGACATTTTGCCAAGCTAACATGCAGATGTTCTGTGTTGGATTGGCTGATGCATCATTATTACATGTACTTTACTGTGTGAACGACACCTTACAGATACTGTTACTGCATGAATGACAGATCTTCTAAGCTTGACCAGACAAGTAACCAATACTTTACTAGGTTTAAAATATTCCAATATTAAATAAACTTTTATCAAGTACAAGAATTTGATGCATAAGAAGGCAGAGGTAATTGTCTAAGTAATACTGAGTAAACTTATGCATGTTTGTGCATTTTAAGTAGACCTCGAATGACGGAGATGTCGTTTGTACTGAAGGCAGTCAGCACTCTCGTCTTTACACTCAAGAAAACAGCAACGGCCGGTGAGCTAGGATTTACTCATCTGCTGACACTTAGACATTCAAGTTGCATCTTTATAAAAACTCTGATGGCTTCTTTTGCACTGATTTTTAAATCTCAAACCTATCACTCAATGACAGGCCAAAGGCTTTGCTATTCTGTCAAATTTCATGTCAGCCAACTGGAGAGCAGTCAGTTTGTAGGGGAGAAAAGTCTGTTTCAGGTTTTTTTAAAATAATTATTCTTGTTAAATAGAAATCCTTAGGGTGCTTGGCAACTGCTTGCTTTGTAATACAACATGGACTTGTTCTTTCCACACACTTGTCGGGCTCCAAAGTGGTCAGCATCAACTGAGCAATAAACGACATTCCTCACGATACACTTAAATGATTCAGGGAGGATATTTTTGTATCCTCCATTATCCTGATCTGGCCTTGTTGTTCTGATGTATGGTTACAAACACTGCAGTCATTTGTAATGCTAGAACTTTGTCCTCAACAGTGATGTGTAATGCCAGTGTCCTACTAGGTAGGTGGTCTCAATGCCTTCTCATAGGCACAATGTTAATGAGTGGCTATATTACAAATTTGTAATTTTCTGTGACTAAGAATTAAATCAGAAAAATTATGTCAAACAGGCAGTAGCCTAAGTGAAAAACAATACATGTGCCTTGTGAAAAGGAAATGAGTGCCTCCCAAGTTCGATTATGGGACATGTTATACATTTAAGGACTGTTGAGTTGCATAATGAATGAGCCGTTCTCTGTTGTGTCTTGCCTTCCTTTGGAATATTAAACCAACTAATGATCTGTTTTGCTTGTTTGTGTCTGTCAGTGGACCGAAATATCTGGAAACAGGTGATTGACCTCTACCCGGCGTTAGTAGACTGTACAACTTCGTCATCTGCCAACGTTGGAAAAGCCCTCAAGGAAGCACTCATGGAATATGGAGACCTTCTGGCACCACCTGTCGGAGAAATTAATGGCACCATCAAATGACGTGTGATCACCTTTGGACAGATAATACCTGGAAACAACAGGGTTGGCGAGGTAGATAGATAGCAGACGTGCTAAAATAAGGTACTGCTAAGAAGGCAATCGGTTAAGATGGACGCATACACAGAGATATCAACCAACAAGTAGACAGTTAATTCACTAAAAACTTGAGCCTCTTCTTAGCATCAAATCGCTTGTATTCTGTACATTTGTTCGTCGTCTAGATTCAATTAAGTCCAATTAAGTGGCAAAGCAAAAGGGACGGTGCATTAGCACTTTAACCCTTACTTTCCTCAAAGGTTATCTAGAAGATTCAATTAGAATTATTATTCCATGTACATGTAAGCACTACTTTCACATTGGGGCATAATGTCTGTAAATCTGCTCTTGTGCCCAGGTTAGAAACCCAATGCAACTGTAAGAAAAGATCTGGAAGGAATTTCCTATTAGATTATACCTCGGTCAGCAAATCCTACCCAAACGTTCTACTTTTTTTAACCAACCACTGTTCTGACCGTCCTCGTCACGTATTAGTAGTAATTGCAGTTTACACAAACACTGTAATGTAACTGAGCTTGCTCCTGAAAGAACAACTGTTATCAAAGAATTGTAATCAACCAAGATTTGTCATACGGTGACAGAGAAGTTGCTTTTTCTGCTTTCGTGGTCTGAGTTGGTGGAATGTGGTTTAGTTGGTAATTTGTGATTTAATATGTGAGCAGTAGTTGGTATTTTGTACATTTTTGTTTTCGACTGTTCAGTAAATCGTATATGGAACGTACAATAAATTATTTGGTCAGAATTTATGTTAAAACTGTGTTAAACTAGGGCAGAAACCATACTGGTCAAGGCTACTATTAGAGTTATACATTATGCTGACCGTTAATTGTGTTATATAGTACTTTACGTTGGACATGTACTGGTAATAAATGAATCAATTCTTTGCCACACTCTTATATAAGGCTTGAGCATTTTATGAAGCAAACGTGAACATTTGAAAGCAAGCCAAGTCTGTACTTCTTCCTTGCATTCATGTATCATAAATATATTGTATGTATGTATGTATGAGCACTTGTTATAGCGCCCCTTCAAGATTTCTACTCAGAGGCGCTCCCGACTACAGCGCGCACACTGAATCAGAGTTTCACGCCGAAGCGCATGAGCAATTGCGAGTGAAGGACTTGCCCAGGGTCCCTACGCGGCGGCGTATTATGTAGGGCTTTTAAATGATACCTAGTTCTGTCCAGCATTGATGTCTGCATGCTGTTGCAAAAGAAACAGTAACTACGTTGAACAAAGATGCAAACAGTCTTCCCTTTGGCAAAGCAGAGGTTTTTCTACAAAACTGTCCTGCTAGCCATGTACAGGATGGACATTTCTACGTGTTTTGCCACTTTTTATGGGATGCTGTGATTCTTCCTGTTCCACTTGACGTCTGGACTGAAATATTAAGCAGGCAAAGCTCACCCACCATTCAGTGCTAAGATTTATAAATTGTCTAAACTTATCTTCATCCAGTGCTTTGCCCTTCTGTGTAAAGTTCACTCTGAGAGAACACATCCTATTTTGGGTGCCATTTGTACAAAATATAGTTTGCCAAGTTGGATTTGTATACGTGTATTGGCAAAAGTGCAATCCATTGTTAAAAGATAACAAATCACAAGACGGTAGAAAGATTTTTACCATCCAAGTTTCCAGTAAATTACAATATTATTTACAAGTAACTTAAAACACTAATTCATCAGTAGTGATACAACAAACTCAATTTCATCAGTGTCATAATGAACAAATTATGGCCACCATTTATGCAGAAAATTTACTACGGTACACACAATTCCTTGCAAAATGTATTTAATTAAAAAATAATTCATTTGTAATCAAATGTGTCATGCTTGCACCAGCCATACTTAAATTGCAGATTATCTTAGGTTCTGCATTAAAATGTCATATGAATGAAACTTTAACAAATGACGATAACGGTTTGCTTACTCCCTATTGGTTGGAAATTACATCACTCTTCAGTGGTAAATAAACATATTCTGTCATCTTGCTGCATAAACTTCAGTAGAAATTAAGAAAGTAAATGTTGAATATTATCTCGACATTTCTATAGCGCTGTTTAAGAACTCAAAGCTCTTCTTGCTAAGCTAATTGATGTCGGAGTTCCAAAAAGGAACAAGTACCCCTTATACATGAATGATGCCGACATAAATAAAAGGATCTCCACTCGCAGTCTCATGCAGACGTGTAGAGATTGACTAATATGAATTAACAGCCATTGTTGACAGTTGATGTGTATTCAGAGTCTGAGTTGCCTCAAATATGTAGAATGAATGAGTTTGATACGGTACATGTAGAGCGCTTTCCAAGACATTCAGAGGTTCCCAAAACTGCTAGATCTGAGTTGTCTACAGAATGCCGAGTTATGAAAACCTCTCGGTCGATGTTGACCCTAAAACCTGCCCTACCATAGAAGAACTGAATTTCGTGATGCTCTGTCACAAGAGGCACATGACTGGAAAGCCCGTGCTGCCAAAATGATTAGCCAATAATGGCCATAGATGAAGAATACATGAGCACCAACTCGCCTTCAATACAATAAGAGGTCTGAACCACATAAAATTAGTGGAAGACCCTGGAAATAGACTGGAACACAGAATGACCAAACGCATGAAAATAAAAATGGCAGAAATGGATGATATTAATAGAACTAGGAAAACCAATTTGTTGCTCAGTATAAAAGTATCGTGTGTGAAATATCGGGCTGCTTTTCATTTCAAACTGTTTAAAATTATTAACATCATCTAGACTAGGAAGTGACTTTTTGGCATAAATGGACAATAATTTCCACTTAGCTCACATAAATATCGATGATTTTGCACAAAAGGCAGCTGGCGCAATGTGCTTTATAAAGTCATTATAAAACCCCAGAAAAAGCAATTTGTTAAGTAGTGATGGTGCAATTGGGTTTAATAGTCAGTAATTCACACACGACATAACCCATGTAAAAATCACTGGGCTTTCAGATTTCAAACTATTGGGAAACTTATCTGAACAACCATTGTACACACCTGTGTAACTGTATTTGCATTTGAGCAAATAAAAGTACACACACAGCAGAACACCATTACATTGTGTGCCCATAATTCTTCAGCTCACACAAAGCACTAAGAATTTTTGCATTGAAGTAGAGCTATATAAATTCATGATTGTTACGTTATACTGAAAATCGACAATGCACAACAAGCCAACATTTCTCTTCATAATTCGTCGATTTATACATTGAAGGTATTTCACAAGTTACTGTGTACATATATGACTCACAGCAACTATTCACTACAATTTCTTGTTGAAATGAAATGTTTTTGCACTAATGTTTATGCATAGATTTATAGTGCTTCAGCAGTGCGTGTATTTATACTACAGATAACCAGTTTCTCACTGTCCACATTCTTATTTTACATTTAGTTTTCATCGACTTGGTCCAAAAACAGCTGAATGGTGTTCTGCTGCACATGGGAGAGTTGTACAAAAGTAAGCATGCATGAACCACTTAAACTGCTTTACATAAGCAGATAAGCACTGTAGTTGAAACAACCATTTATTTGTGGTAGCACAGTGTAAAAACTTCTCATAACTATTTACTATATTAGGTTTTCAACAATAGCACAATGTAAGCAAATTACAATTTCATGGTAGACTGGTTGCAATAAGTAAACCAAAGAACAATAATCGTATTCATGTTAATCTCAGCACGAGAACCCAATAATTTAAAAATAGAAATTTCTATAACATGATTAAATAATTCAATAAACTTCTTGAACCTGTATCACATTGTTCAAAGTGAAAGAAATGTACAATCTACAGTCCAAAAACTATGTTGCCATGGACTGCCTGAAACACGAGAATATTTAAACTCCCCTTTGACGGTTTATGATAATCAATCAATTAGTTCATTTTTGTGCAATTAACAAGTTTGTTTAAAAGAAGAAACTGTCCAACTCGCCCAAATTTTACATAAAATTGGTAGATATAACGAAAAGGATAAAAAGTCATTTGTTCACTTTAACGATGAGCTTGTGTACTAAATGCACTGGAAAAATAATCCCTCTCGTCGTTAAAGGGCTAATGAACTGAAAAAGGATGCTAGGCAACACAGCCAATACAGTCATACACAGTCAAACCTAATGAAACACATGATCTGTACAGTTAATCAGACGACATTTACCATATTTAGTTTTCAATCGGTCAATTTCAGTAAACACTCAAATGAATCACATTAAACATAAAATTTGCTTTTCTACTGGTTATTACTTCAGTCAACTTCTGTGATGCTTTTCTACTCCCAGTTGAGCATATAAATAAATAGAAATGAATAACCAATTAATAAGAGTATTGTTAATGCACATTTTCATCTCACTCCGGCAAAGAATCGTGAAGAAAAACTTCTTTGATACAGTTCAACACAATTTATGCACAGCATGCAAAATGCATGCAATAGCAAACATACGACTCCAGAGACACAAGTGGCACGTACACAGGAAAGTTGCTTATTGATTGTTGAGAGATATAGGACCATAGGTAACTTCATTAGTGACAGCAATTAACTCATCTAGATTACTAGTACATGTACAGTGGCGGTGCCAGAGGGATAGGGGGCTTAGCCTCCCTAACTGCGGCTCACCCCCCCAAAAAGTGGGAAATCACTGCAAATCACAGGGAGGAGGGACAAAAGGGAAGGGCTTAGAGCTTTAGCCCCCCAAACCTGAAATCCTGGTGCCTCCACTGTACATGTATGCCACAGTTGCCACTGTTAGTATTCAATCAATGAACCAAATCTTGGGATGTGTCAGTGTGTTCATATTGCCACCAATGATCAGATCTGTGCATGATATTCGACTTAAGCAATCTGATTTTGAGGGAAAGAACTAAGTCGTCATCTCTTTCAGACATTATGCTTGGTATATGAACAGCAGAAAGTCAGAAACAAAGAATGCAGAGCAGTCATACATTACAAATGCAATCACCACTGCCTCCAAATAAGCCTCAGGTGTCAATCACTCAACCGCGACTTCCGACGGCGCCTCATGCACTCGGCATACAATCATCGAAGAACCAAAATATGAAATGCAAAAGAAAAATAAATACTTTGCAATATAAAACAGCTGTAGTCCAACTCTCAAAAAATGTGCCACTAACTCATATAAAATCCACAGCAATAGCAAATAAAGTTGTGTTTACGAGCAGCAAAATGTTAATAAACAGTTATTTTACAAGAAGTCGTCTCAAGCCTTAGATCCTATACATGAACAGTAGTTCATTAAAATTACACAAATGGTATCGATTATTTCATTTTCATCTAGCACTTCGGCTTAGAAACAGGTCACAACAACCGACTTCCAAGGTCACTAGACCAAACTAGATACAACTGCACACACTCTGTCATGTGAAGTCATAAGGTGTCAGACATATTTTATATCAATCTTATATCACTAAAATATAGATTAACCATAGAGCTGCGATGCATTAGTTGTAAGTCTGTAACACAAAGTACCAGCAGTAACAAAGTAAAATAACAGAGAGGATACCGAGTTCTTACGTAGACAACCTGCACGTTAGTTTGGATAAAGGTCCCTTCTTGGAAAATTCTCCTTAGTTCCGCATCAGTTATAGACCATGAAACTATAGCCAAAACTGTTCTGATGTGAGAACTTAACCCTTTTCCAAATAACCTTTGTTGTTCTCACTTTATTTTCCAGATAACACTAGCATTCAGTATCTCACACAGAGCCAAACCACACAAGCGTTTAAGGCTATTATCATTCACACTGGATAAAACTTGAAACAGGTGCACAAATTATAATTACGTATATGTTCGAAACACGGTTGTCTTCATCTGCATACTAACTATAGATACCATCTTTCAATTTTTACACAGTTTGAATCTTTTGTACTTACTTAAAATGGTAAAATTACCAATGCAAATATAAGAGACAGAAAATCCCCATAAAAACTTAAATGCTTACTTTGCAAACTCAGTAAATTAAAATAGAAGTTTGTAAACGGCTTAAAGATACCAAGGTTTGAGTGAGAAAAACTGCTTTCAGCAATTTATGAATGCAGGTAATATTCGACAGGTCTAAAGCCTGATTCCACAATTTTTTTAAATGTTGACTAACTCATCTCATGCAGTCAAATATCCCTAACAACTCTGTTACAGTAAAACTAAAGTAAACTAAACCTTGAAGTGCCTCTTACTGTTCAACATTCTGAATAGCATACTGTTGTACAGTATTTTAAACCCACATTTTATTAAAAATTAAGATTCAAATGATAGCAGTCGCACAGCAATTGCAATGGTTTTACGATAATCAAAAGTATTATGAACTGCATGCAAAAGCTCCTCTTATACTATCATCTTTGGGAGCCTTATTATTAACACTTTGTAACAAAAGTTGCACTTACAGGATACTTTTTCTCATTAGCTTACATCGGAATTGGAGTTTCAACAAAGCAGTTCCTACATTTAATACACTACTCATCTAAAGGTGAAGTGGTAATTGCTGTATTTTGTCATGATAGTGGCAATGCCATTTCATTTGTCATGATAGTGGCTATGCCGTTTCATAATGCTGTTGCACTTGCAAACGAAAACGCAATTCTTCAACACTGTGATATTAATAAGACTTCTTACTGGATGTGATTAAAAAGATCTAACAAGAAATTATAAACCAAGAAATCAATCAGGGTAAGAAGACAATGCTGAAACCAAACTTTCCAAGTATACATTGCACAACCCATGTAGGAACTACACCTAATCGGACACAGAAATTGTTTTTACGTGTCCACCAATAAAGCAGTTCTTTTCTTGTAGAATAACTCAAGTGACTTGAAAACCTTTTACATGAAAGTTTCTATAAAATCTCCATTTCTCCAAACCAACTGAGAGCAATTTCATCTTCAAAGATCTCAAACGTGACACTGAGAATTTTTTAAATATTCACTCACAGGGACGTGCGATGAACAAGCTTATGCAAGATCACATCCACATAATGTTATCACGATTTGGCATGCTTGAAAACCCTACGAAACGCACGTCCAAAACGACCAACGTCAGAAGTGCATACCTTGCTGATAATCGCTACTTAATGTTAACACAGACCTGAGACGGATGTTTGTGAACGGTTGACGTCTCGCCAACAACCATCGCTATGTGGCTGCTGGTGCCCGTCTGACTAGATGGCGCCGACGGTTGCCGCGAGGTGGCTCCACCTGCAGTCAAGATCGGCTTATTGTCAGGTACTGACATTCGGTCTTGAGAAAAAGCTATTCCATACTTTGCTTGAGGTTGGGGTTTGGAAGGCTGAGCATTCGGGATCGCTCGACCGGAACCGCCAACATGAGGCGCCGTCGGAAGTCGCGGTTGAGTGATTGACACCTGAGGCTTGTTTGGAGGTACTGGAGGCGGGACAACGCGCCCAGCCACGGCTGGCGTCGGCTTCCGTGGCTGATTTGAGGAACCAGACACAGCGACGGAAATTCGTGTTCCAGATGTCGTTGTCATGGAAACCATGCCAGATGATGAAGCAGAACCCAGTTCGACGACAGGCGGCATCCGTACATCCGTCGGCTTGGCAAGGACAACTTGATGGCCGGCCACAAACTTTGAACCGGTATTTATCTCTGGCGCGGGTCCAGTCCGAGAAGCTTCTACAACCCTTGGCTGGGGCGTGACCCCAATCGATGCAACATGCGCCACAACTTTTGCATGTGGCAACCTAGCATCCCCGGTGGCCAAGGAACTATGAACACGTGTCTCTGCTGGAGAGGCAAGCATATGTTTCGTCTGAGATGCCAATCCACCATCGTTCAAGTTAATCACAGCAATGCCATCTGATGCCACAGGTGCCGGGTGGTGTCTCGACCTTGGGCCAATTGCGCTTCGTAACCTCTCCAGTTCAACATAGAGCTCCCGGTTCTGTCGCTCGATGAGCGAAAGCCGCGACAGAAGCTGCTCCCGTTCCATGCTTGCGACGCCAAGCTGTTGTTCGGCAACGGCCTCTATGTGTCCACACTTGGAACACTCCTCTGAGAGGCGCTCCTCTGTCTGTTCGGCATCTGCCTCTGCCTTCATCAAGGACTCTTCTAAACTGACAATACTGCTTTGTGTTTCACTCAGATCAGTCAGAATCTGTGAGCGTTTCTTTATCAACTTGAGGACGACCTCTCGGTGTCGAGCAAACTTTGCCAGTTCGTTTGATACGGTCTGAACTTCGGTCTCGAGATTCTTGTTCTGTTTCCTTTCCAATTCAACCTAAAATGAATGATAAAGCTCCATTCAATTATAAAGTTCAGTTGATCAGATTTTACCATAACGTTAAATGCAAATGGCTAGAGTACCAGTAGATTTGCAAACTGTACTAATGTTTTACATATGGCATAAAAGGCCCATTTGCCTGATATCCAATGCATAAATAAACAGTCTTTTCAAGTGTCCATTTTGGCAAAGCTCAACTGCAGACATTTTAAAATGTCCTGTTGTTTGGACTGATGTGGTCATTTGCACATATCAGAGCTGAAAGACCCTTTATTCTGGAAACCACATTTCTAGACTGCTGCCACATCCCTGTTCAGTGTTACGTTAGACCAGGGGTGTCAAACCTTTTCTAATGGCGGGCCAGTGGCAATATTTTTCAGCAAGTGGCGGGCCAGAGTGCCGAAGGCGCCTGAGCTGAGCAAAATGGGTGATGGGATCTGAGTGGGGGCTCGGTGATCCCGCCCCCAGAAAACTTTGAGAAATTATATCTTAAATGATGCATTTTTAGCATACAAACAGTCAAATTAGGCTTATAAAATCTTAATTTTGATCTTCATTTTTCAGTCATGAACTTCATATAAAGCAAATTGAGCCTCAAAATGAAATACATAAACTTTTATTCTCAAATTGTATATGGCCTAGTCTTCAGGCAATGCGCCGCGGGCCAGAAAAAAATCTTCGGCGGGCCAGAAATGGCCCACGGGCCTGCTCTTTGACATCCCTGCGTTAGACTATTACCATTACCCTCAGGTTTTACAGTAAAACTGTTCAGTAGCTTTTCTCTATAAATATACCATAGCACCACAGAAAACAATTCTGGACAAATGAAAACCTCAGACTACAAATATACCCATAGAACAGCCATCTTCTTTTCCACTTACCAGCACACAAATCTCAAAGAAATACTAAATTAAACAATATAGGGCAGGCTATTGACCCTTTCAAATACACAAAAAGTAGTAAAAGAACTTAAAACAGCATTCCACAGCAACTGTTAAGGTGCATCTACATTCTACAAATATAGTTATCAGTTAGTCAGTTGATAAGGCTAACATAAGTAGCTTTTGAGTGGTTCCTAACATGTGCTTTACACATCCAGATACATACATACGTGGTCTGATTATGGTTATAACCACACCCAACTGCTTGATCTGATAGACCAAATAAAAGTATGGACTGTTTACTATACTTCCTCACGCCAATAATCCTGCATGCCCGTGATAAAGCATTTCCGCTAACGCATGCAACAGTTGCAACACCCTCTTGAGACTATAAGTACCTCATGCTGAAGACGTTCTCGATCTTTTTCAAGCATGAAGACCACACTGTCACCTTGTTCTAAGTCATGATTATGCTTCCATTTTTCCTCTTCAAGTTCGGTGCAAATCTAAGGAAAATACAAAATCGACAGCAGTGAAGAACAGCAATGAATAACAGACACCATTAATGAATTGCCATAACAGCAATAAAAGTTGTAATAAATTATAATGAACAATAACTTCAACAAAACTAATACAGCATACACGAAAAGCAAACGTCCCAAATCTAACCAAGAAACTAAAACTACACCAACAAAAGTGAACCACAGCAATAAATATCAACAACAGAAATAATAATAATCAACAATGAGCATTACAGTAATATCAAAACAAAATAATACTGGCAAACAACAATAACAAGTTTACAACTTTAAGAAACAACAAAGAAATAAATAAAATAAAACAAGTAGCAACATTAATGGCAAACTTTCAAGTGACAATCATTTTCTGACAAAATAACATTACTAGGATTAGATTTTAGTTTGTTATCATAATCACCGTCTAAATCAGACACATTATCATCACTTTCAAACAATAAACAATGTATTTTTCGTTAGCTAAACCACGCGTGCGACCCAACGATCTCTTATGTTTACTTGCGACCAGCTATTTTTGGGATGAACTAAGTTCCTATATAATTATATTTAACCCAGCATATGACCCAACTTGCAATATGGAAAGCCATTGTAACAATCATAAAACATTATTATAATTTGCTATACCGCCATTAGGACGAGTTTATTCGGTAAACACGGTGAGTAAATAGACGCATAGCGTACAGACGAGTTAACTCGGGGTTCACGCTGCACAATGATTACCGCAGGACAAGTTAACTCGGGGTTCACGGTAAAGAGGTTAAAGAAAATACCAATAAGTCCAATACTGTGAAAAATGAAAATTCAGGAGAAGCCACCTTGTAAAGACGAACTTATTGGGAATACGGTTTGGATTCGGTCTAAAAAACATAAATGTCAAACTGTGACTTACAGCAACTGCATAATTACCTTGTAGTACCTCTTGTCAATAACCTGTAGCTGTTCCTTCATCTGCTTCTGTGCTTCATGTTGAGTACAAATAAGCTTATCCAGCTGGGTCAGTGGGTCATCGTACATGGCTCTCATTGCAGCATCCCTATCAGCCTCCGAATCCCGCTGCAGTGCATACAATGGATCACTTAAGCTGAATCGACCATACTTTGCCTGGTATAGAAAATGCTTTGCTTTTTCTGCCTAAAACAGTATGCAGACCAAAAGATAAAACCCAGTTAAAACCATCTTATTTACACAAAATATCATGGTTACATGGACAAATTAAATTCCTTTGCATTACAATGTTTAAACAATGTTTAAAATTCTGCAACAAACAGCATTTTAATATTTAAATTTGCATACTTCAGGAAATGACAGTGATGTAAAGCTTGTTAGCAACTTGTCATGGGGAACATGGAGTTGGAAACAAAACCACTCCCATGCAAGTTCTTTATTTCATACAACTTGGGAACATCTTGCTCGCTCTCTTGCACAATGGAGCATCCTTTTCGATAAATCATCCATTGAAAATAAATGCACCATACGAAACAGCTTAGGAATGTTCTTAGCATTTAGGTCAAGCCTATATTAAATGATAATATCTTTTCTTTAATGAAGCGCGTGACAAACGCACTGCGCTGTACATTACATGTTACGACAATTAAACAATTCACAAGAACACAAATAACAGAAGACATAAATCTTAACTACTAACAGAACAGACAGCCTGCAATATAAGCCTGCAAAACACACGGGACGTGGTGGTGTAGCACCATAGCGGTATGTTCTGTGTCTTGTAACCACAGGGTTGCAGGTTCAAATCTACCTCAAGCCACTGCGTAGCGACCCTGGACAAGTTGCTCCCCACAATTGTCTGTGAGGAAGGCAATGGGAAACCACCTCACTCATCTCATCCCGGGTGGCATAAAAGCCAATGGACCTACCTTCGGCACGGGCAGATAACTCAACATCATCATATTAGAACTGTTCTACAGTCCTGTTTCAGTGCCTTTGCAAGGTTCCTAAATGTAACATATAAACGCTTAGATACAAGATATATGATTTAAATACCTTTAACGTAGCGATGACATGATCTCGAGCTTGTAGCTCAGTCTCGAGATGACTCAGCAGCTGCAGCATGTCAGCCTTACTCAGCTCCATTCGACTCTGTCTCTGAAAAGATGCAGAACTTCTACTTTCACTTAACAGCGGAAACAACAAAATACTGTGGCTCAAACACATCGCTGAGAAAGAAAGTTCTAAGTAACTAACTCAGTTACTACATTTTAAACAGTTTTTCACACTTTACGTAGCAGATACCAAATTAATCGAATTTAATCGATCAATTGAAGTTAAATTTTAGGAGACTAATCGATTAATTTTAATCAATACCAGCCCTAATAAATACATATAAACAATAATATATAGACACCACTGAGAGAGAGAGCTGCAATTAGCAATGCCTAATACTAATTGGCAATACTGTGTTCAAAAGTGGTTATACTAAACCAAGGCTGCTCACTGTAATTTACGTTGCATTAAAGACCTAAGATACGCACTTCTGTCCACTGCAGCATTCAAGAAGTGCAGATGTAAACTTTAGTCGTCGTCATACCAAACCAGTTAGATGGAATTAAATTGCTTTAGTGACGTGCTCACTTAAATTATGGCTTCCAGCCGCGTCTAGTACTGGCGTTACAACAAATTACTGATAATTTGCACTTAACATCCGCTTAATCACCAATTAACTAAGTGAGTGAGGTGACCTCCACTGCTACCGTAAATTCAATACCATAAAAATTTATTTATTATGAAATTGAGAAATACTAACGCTGACGTGTTTGTGGCGCTTAATATTATCATCAGCCGTCCGCTTCTTCTTAGGACTGTCATTTCCTGCGGCCGCCATGCTGGAATTCAAGCGTCAATCCTTACAATTCCATCATTTTATTTCCGTCGAACTCAGTCTGAGTGGGAAGGGGGAGAGAGTAGAGAGAGAGAGAGCGGGGGTCGGTGTTATTACCGTCAGTGCGAAACATAACAATACACGACCATTGATTATCTGCACCAGATCCTAAATCCAGAGAAAATCACTCAGTGATCCATTGCAACGACGCATCGCTTCTTTTGTCGACCATACGAGTAATCTTCTGCTTCGGCGCACTTCCGATTCGTTTAAGATGCGATTCTCGCCACTTGAGGAACAATTTTTCAGAAATATTATTATCTCAGCTTAGATTCGATCAACCAACTTCCAACATGGCCGCCGAACGATTTCGTGTCACGTGACCGGTCTGACGTAGGCGCAAGTGTCGCGTTATCTGCGGAGAGAGAGATGCTCTGCTCTGGAGTTTGCTATGGGTTGTTGACACGTTCTGCCGTAGGCGGATAGCAGAATAACGTATAAGAGGCCTATTATGTAGGTCAGGTGTTACAGTAGGCCTAGCCATGTGGGTATCAGGTATTAAATGCAAATAAACACCAACTCCGGCACTGCCCGTACTCTGGGAGCGCCGGGCTCAAGCCTGGATAAAGGAGGAGGGCGATGCTAATCATCTTTGTTATGAAACAGCTCCGTTAAACACTAGGCTAACTAATTAACAAACACCGTCAAGATCGCGATGAAACAAATCAGGAGAGATAACAGGTTAAAATAGGCTCTTACTCGATCTTACTAGACAGTGGCACCACATATTCGAACAGGCAGCGGTGCAGTTGCACCATGGTTCAGGATCTGTCGGATCCCTATCAATTCATGAATTGATTAAAAAAACTATAAAAAAAATAGCTGGGTCGAGACCATGCGGTCGCTGTAGTAAAATATGCAGGCGTACATTTAGGCCTACATTTACATCCGCAGGTGTCTGACAGTCTGAGCCGTGTCTCTGTGTCTTCGCGGATTTCTTTTCCGGATGTAGGCCCCTATTTGTGACATATTCATGAAACTTTCATCAAAATCACTTGATGCAGATCATGCAGTAGTCCCGCCCAGAATCAAGCTTAGCACCTAACTAAGTGAAACTTCAAAATTCTTCTCAAAGGAGTTCAGACTGCAGTGATTATTTTAATCACTCATAAACCTCATTTATTTACGCAAAACACCTCCTTGAAAGTCACATCCCAAGAGCAACGTCCATCAATCGGCAAACATGTGCTCGACACAGGTCATATCTTCTATGGCCTAGCTGGAGGGGCTACCGTAAAGAAAAGATAATTATATCAACTATAAGGAGCTAATTGTTGCAGAATTTCAGAGAGGATCCAGGGAACTGGAGGCCGAGATAGTGAAAGATGATGATGAGATATGATGATGATGATGATGATGATGTGATGATGATGATGATGATGATGATTGAATGATGATGATGATGATGATGAGCGTGTAGACCTGGGCGAGATCGAATCTACTTGGATCAGCTGCAGCTCCCGATTATATGTACCGTACCCAGCCAGATGAACTGCTTTTGGATGTAGGCCTATAGGCCTACTGTTCGAGGTTTGACGCTACACTCAAGTATAGGCCTGCTAAGTGCCTCGATCTCGTATGCATTCCAGACAGTCAAGTTCATTGGGCTCATAGTCTATAGTGTGCTAGTGTGCCCAATGTGCAACTATATCGTAGGCTAATCGAAATCTATAGAAATTTCTACAGCGACCAAGTAGCTAAGTCGCTGGAAACTATTCACACCACCGTTGTCAACTGTATGGTGGCCATCAATGGACGCAGTTTGAGGCCAACGAAACGTGATTGCCATGGCTTACATTAACAGCGTGGGACGACGGACAATGCAGGTCATCAGCACATCAGCATAGATTAGGTCAAATCTTGCTCAAAACAATGGAGGTAGCCAAGAGAGTGACGATCTCTGACAACAAAACAGCGGTGGTACGTGAGAGAACCGTGGTCGAGAAAGACAGACAGACCTGTCGTTGATGATGATGACGACCGATCGTTGAGCAAGCTGACTTCTGCCTGCCTCCGACTTTGTGGCGCATTCCCTGTCGTCAATCTTGTGATAATGAGGGGGTGCGGGTGGCAGTGGGTCATCGCTTGGAACTTCATCTCTGTCGCATATTATAAGCAATGCGGATGCGGGAGAGAGCGAGACAGACAGACAGACAGACAGACAGACACTCAGACAGACACTCAGGTAGACAGACGAGATTAAAGTGACAGATATAAAACTTAAAGCAGATAATATTGTATAATGTAGCTGGCCCAGACTACTTTGTAGTCTGCCGAAGTGTCCTCATCATCATTGAGCAGCATCAGCAGCAGCAGTTCCAATGATGCTACACTCATTCTATGGAGAGTGCACTGCTTGGCATAGAGGGTCCTGCCCCTATGTCATCATCATCATCATCATCATCATCATCATCATCATCATCATCATCATCATCATCATCATCATCGTCATCATCGTCATCATCATCATCAATTATTGCTGACGCGATGGGTGCGAATAAATATCTCTAGGACTATTCTTTTCAGTCATTGTTGTTCTGAAGCGTAATTAGTGCAAGTCCTGTAATGTCGGATGGATCCAGAGTTCAACAACATCTTATGACAACAAAGGCCGTTGACGTCGACATAAATTATTTTTGAACAATTCTCTTCTATCTATTATGTATTATATGTCCTCGTTCATATTGTCCATCGTTCAGACCCAAGCGCCACTCGTCATCATTTTAGCACAGCAACACTCAGTCCCGATGGCACTACACTCGTTCTGCAGAGAGTTACGGGCACACACACACACACACACACACACACACACACACACACAGATATATATATATATATATATATATATATATATAGAGAGAGAGAGAGAGAGAGAGAGAGAGAGAGAGAGAGACAGACAGACAGACAGACAGACAGACAGACAGATAGACAGACAGACAGACACAGACAGAGACAGGCCGAGACAGAGATACAGACAGAGACAGAGATAGAGACAGAGACAGACAGATAGAGAGAGACACAGAGAGAGAGACAGACAGTCAGACAGACAAGACAGACAGAGCCAGAAACACAGACAGAGTAAGAGGAGGGACGGACGGGCGGAAGAAGGGATGGAGGAAGGGACGGACCTAGGGAGGAACGGAGGGAGCAAATATTCGGTCAGTAGGGTAAGCGTTTCATGCATATAGGCCTAAATATAGGCCTGCCATTTCTTGCACAGCTACCTAACCCGATACGCATAACATAGGACCCTACATAAATGCATATCTTTCAGAATCGTTGTTCATGATTACCGTTTGTCATTCAACCATAGCTGGGCGTGGATGTCTGCCAACAATACAACAATTATTATAGCTATAGGCCTATCTCTCTGAGGATGCAACCAGGTATAGGTCTACCAACGCAATCGACCTGGAAAGAATAAATAGCGCTTCGACAATACACCCGCTCTATGTTTGATAATGAACCTCCCTATTCATAGACTTTCAGAAATTGCATACCGGTAGGTTTAACGAATATTTATTTATGCATTAGGCCTATATGTGAGCCTGTAAGACTGTAAGTTCAAACGTGTCTAAATATTATATCCATATGCGTAGGGCTATATTATAGGCCTATATTTTTGAAGGCAGCAGGTCATTGTTTATTGTAGATGTCGCGCAAGCGCAGCGTTGAAGAGAGTGGCAGCGCTTGTTTATAGGCCTACATGTGTGTCTATAGGGGCATATACGTGTGATTTGGGTCACCTACAGTTATAAGTCTGTCACTCTGTGTGAAAAGAATCTGTGTGAACTAGGTCTTTCGTATGAGTTTGATAAGTGTTGAGGTGTGTAGGTCAACGACTTTGGAACTGTCTCGCTGAAAATTTTCGCTTTATACAATATAAGAAACTGAAACTTCCACATAGTGTTTCTTGTTTTAAAGTTGCTCAACGCTATAGTGATGTGAAATGCTTTTCACTTGTAATTTGTAAAAGTGCCGGATTTTTTTACCTGTAGTGTGTGTGTGTGTGTGTGTGTGTGTGTGTGTGTGTGTGTGTGTGTGTGTGTGTGTGTGTAGCCTTCTGCATGTGTGTCTGTGTCTGCGTCTGTGTGCGTGTCTGTAGAAGCCGTGCTACATGTGTTAATTTATTTTATTAGAGCCAAGAAAAATAAATGTACTGATTAGCACAGCCATTCATGCATATAATTATACTGTGAATATAAAACATGGGTATAGCCGTTCTGCATGTCTGTAATTATGCTGACCACACATTCCTCACTCCTTTCCTCCTTCTCTTCATCTCTCTCCGTTTCTTAACTCCCTCCCTTCCAAGCCCTCCCTCCCAAGCGATCCCACCCTCCCGCTGATCTTAATTGGTCGAGTTTCTTTCCATCGTGTATAAGTCTCCTTTCATTACTATCCGTACTTGCATGCCTGCGGACCAGATATTCCCTCAATGTCTGTTTGTCCGTCTCACTGGCTGCCTGCGTGAATGTCTCGTATGTGCTTACGTGTTTGAAGACGGACGAGCGCAGATAGTCTAGGTTAGGTTTGCGGTCGTTCGTGCTTGACGGAGCGTGGCTGATAGACTACAGCCGTTCGGAGCCTGGCACGATCTGCTCTGCATCAACATTTACACTATCGACACAAGAGGAACAGACGGTTAATTACATCGCATCACTATAATATATATATATATATATATAGGCTTAATATAAGTTGCTATATATATCGCTTATAATATACATATAATTATATGTATGACAAGGCATAAACTTTTCAAGGTTTCGATTCCTCTCGCAACCCTATAGCCAACTTATAACGAGTTCATTGACTGTCGGTGCGAAGACCAGGGTGCGAGGGAAAGGACTGCCGCGACCACTTGCCATCATATGCCGAGGCTAAAAAAATTAAGTCTTAACACTTCATACCCATGTTGCCTCTACTGCTAGCTTAAGGGACTGTTTCTTGCGCCTGTTCTTCTTCTTGCTTTGTTTCTTCCAGCTATATAGTGACTCATATATGTATATATATATATATTATATATATATATATATATATATATATATATATTAATATATATATAACAATCCTGGTGCATGCATGCATTCACGTGCTCCAGGGTTGACTATGCCATTCATGCTGGTCTAACTCATTCCAGCATAACTCGGCTCTCCAATCAGTCTTGAATGCTGCGACTCGACAGCAATCATATATAGATTTGGTCATATATAGGGTTCCTAGAAGATGAAGCCACTAGAGAGGCCCAACAACGAGAGGAGTGGCGACGTCAGACATTTGAACCTGCCTAAGAGGCAGAGAACCACAAGAAGAAGGGTTCCCAGGCGTCCGGCAACAGGAAGACAAAGAAGTCCTTCTTTTTGTCCTCTGTCAGACAGGCAAAGCTAAAAACCTGGAAAATGTCCGGCTTTTGTACGTTTATTGTATTGGGCTATATTGGGCTATATTGGCTATTATTTCATGTCAGTAAGTCCTTTACACATGCATGTTGTCCCTATTCTAAAGTTCCCTCGGAACCTAATAGGCTAAGAGTCCAATCTACTTTTTTAAAATTTCAGGTCTATATATTCCAGATAACATGACTAGAATTAACAACAATGTATCCATGGACTGTCTATAAGACTCTATGGTCAAACTGCTAATTTGATTTCATAAAGCTTTTCAATGTGACTTTGTTTCTTGGTTACTTATATATGAATTATGAAACCCTCTTACTCCGGAGTCCGGAGTTAAACATTCAGTGCATCCTCCTTTGTCCTCCTTACCGGCTTTCTGTGTCCTCCTTATAAGCTATCCATGTAGCCTATCTGGCAACCCTATATTCATATAACCAGGTTAAAGTGGTAATATATCTGCGCTGGTTACTTATGCAACAGCGCATTGAGTTTAAGGTCTTAATGCTCATGCGTAGGCCTACTTGTCTATAACTTCTATAAGACTCTAGTTTTGTGTCTCAGTATCTTAATTTCATACCTGGTCGCAGGTTTCTCCTTACTGCCACGCACATGGGCGTCCGCAGGAATTTTTCCAGGGGGGCGCAAACTTTTAAATAGTTGTCACAGGGACTAAGTTAGTGTCGAAAGCAACCGATCACCACCGTCGGCGCTGGCTACCTCTCGATCCTCTGGCGCGGATCCCAACATGCGAAAAATTCATAGACATTCGAACATTTGTCAAAAACTATTATGATAATTAAATTTTATGACAGAAATCTGACCTTATTCTTGAAATAACAATTGCAATCGTCTGGATACGTTATATTTTTACGGAATTCAATTGAAACTTTTACTAAGTTTATGCCAATACAGCCAATCGACCTATATTATTCTATATATAATAGGCCTATAATTTATCAGTAGGCTACTAACGGCAGGTTTACTTAACAGTGGGCAACAGGGCAAGCACTGGGCAACGTATAGGCTATTTATTCGGTATGCACGCCAACGCAAAAGAAAAAAACGTTAGTTAATATTTAAATTATTATATTTAGCCTATAATTACCACGAAACTGAATGTGGAAGTTAAACACAGACACACGGTCAATTTTATTATATTAGGTCTACTCATTGAGCTTATTTTACAAAGAAGCTACTGTCATTATTTTTTATAAGATTAGGGTCTATAACAACCAGCTTCCGATTTGGAGTAGGCCTAAAGAGTTTGCGCAAATATTCCCTTACTCTATTTTCCCTCCCTCAAAGTAGGCTACTGCAGTTTTAGCCGGCCAAACCTACCTTCCCAGTCGAAGGCAGAATCGGTTTCGTTCTTGCAGGGACAGCAAGATGAAATTGTCCTACTCAGAAGTGCTAGGCCTAGTCTGTTCCGTTCCTGTGATACTGCCCGAGTGACTCACAAAGCGTAGTAGTAGACGTTTCAGTAATGCATTTACTTGGGGAGGGGGAGTTTGAACCCGTAAAATAACAAAGATCAATATATTCGCATTCCTCCTTAATCCAGGCTTGGGACTGGTTTCGAAGCGAGCGGGGTATGTTTAAAAAGTCTGGCAGAACGTGTGTTAGCTTGCATCTAATGGAAGAATCTGATTACTTAGAGACTGTCGCTCCATACCAGTGTCAATTATATATGTTCATATATATATATATGTATATATATATATATATATATATGTGTGTGTGTATATATATATATATATATATATATATATATATATATATATATATATACATATATATAAAGTTCTGACTACGCGGCTAACTGTTATCTGGCAGGGATCGGCTAAAAGCAACAGAAAAGATAACAATACAAATTAGCCGCGATACGACTGAATGCATTTCGCCGTCTCGGGTGACAATATGAATTTCCATATTACCAAGAGAGAACTCTATACGTTAAATTTTCAAACATCCGCCTAAACAAAGACAGTCTATATAGGTCCAAGACCGTCCAAACCAAATAATCAAAAATTCTCTGCAAATATGCGCAAAATCCAGGGGGGGCGCATATGCGTCCCCTTGCGCCCCCCTGCGGACGCCCATGGCCACGCAAGGCGACTTGGTTGTAGCCAGGGCTTAAAGTGTGAATGGACGGTCATGGACGGCGTCAGGCACTTATTTTCAAGGCTGGACGCCGTCCTGCCACTAACTTGTTAGGCCAGCACGGCCTGGACGCCGTCCATGCAGCATCCATGCAACAGTGTAATTCCTCTGCGTTATTATCAACAGCATTGCATTTTTAAGATTCCAATCAAATTTCGTATTGTCATTTTGATTTCTTGATGTGTTCTACCATGCAAGTGTAACTTGTTTCTCCAACTCATTCCTTACTTAAGTATGTGTGTTAATGTATGTCTATGACTCGCATCCATTGCGAGTCTTGTCTTGACTGTTTCATAACTGAATCAACTTATCAAGTTAAAGACTTCAATACAACGCATTGGTGCAATACGATACGATTTCACAGACATATAAAACCCCACGGTCCCAGTTTGGCGTACTTCACCAGCAAGACCCAGAAACTGTTGAGAGCCAACTAGACTTCATGATCATATATTCGGTGTTTGAGTTAACAACAGACAAAACGCTAAAGGTGTACAAAGAAAAACAAAGGCGAGAAAAATAGAACAGAAGGAAGTAATGTAGGAGTTGAGAAATAACATACGAGATAAAGTTTCACAGTAAAGCCCTAGCCTTCTGATCGATCCTCGGAAAATAAAAATTGTAGATTGGAATTAAGTGAATTGTTACGTTATACAAAATTCCGCCAGCTCTGCATGACGATGCCCTTTCTCTACCAGTCACAGCTTGTTCTGCAGAAGGAGCATTTTCAAGGCTTTTCGTCTCACAAGAAGTCACCTGAGGAAAACTATGTCTGCCACAGGATTGCAAAGCCTACTGAGAATATCTGCTAACAATTAAGGTAGAAGCATCGATCCCACTGGACAAAATGCTTAGCCAATTTATAAAAACCGAAAAAAATTATTTTTGAAATGGATTCTGACTGCAAAAATTAACTAGACACTTCTGAAAGAGCCGAAAGGAGAAAGGAAAAGACGAAATCTGTTTCTTTTAAAATAAAACTCTGAACTCGTTGTGCTGTCTGGGAATCTGAAAACCTTGAAGTTTTCATGACTTTATTGTTCGGAAACAGCTGGAAAATAAGGGCCTAAAACGTGTTCCACTGCTACAAAATGCGCTGCCTTCTGGGACTCCACCCCAGACCCCGCTGAGGGAGCTTACGACGCTCCCTCAGACCCCATAGTCGTTAGGCTTCGTGCCTTCAGCACTCGCGGCTTCGCGCCTTCGGCGCTTGCAATATGAGCACCCCAGAAATTTATTATATTTCCACCTCTGATTGGAGGGAGAGGGGTTGAGGACTTGAGGAGAAGGACAGGGAACTTGGAAGGGGATGGTAGTAAGGAGGGAAAGTTGGGGAGAGGGGTGGGAAAAGGGATAGGTGGGAGAAGGGGAGGGAAAGGTCAGTGGCGTCCAGGCACTTCTTTTTTTACACTTTAAGCACTGGTTGTAGCCTAACACCGGCCAGAATTTTCCACGCGGTCTAGCATAGAAGTTTTGCTGTGGTCGGCAGTTCGGTCCATCCTCCTGGAATAAGTTGCCTAAAACTTGCGACTTGAAATCTCCAGTCTCTGCTTTTTTTCCACAAGCGCTCATGGGCGCCCGCAGCATAGGTCAAGAGGGGTCGCGTGACCCCCCTGGAAATCATGATCAAATAAAAATCCGACAGGTTTAATCATGCAAATGAAGCTTAAAATATGTCACAAGATTCTGTTCAAAATACTTAGTAAATACTAGCTTTAGTTTCATACTGCTTAAGCCTACTAATAAGTTACTATACTGATATTCAGTGACTGATTTAGCCATAGGCCTGGAACCCAACTGCCCTTCCCCCGTGCCCATCCTGGTGGTGTTCCGGCACCCATTAAACCAGACCCGCCCGTCATCGTGGGCTACCACTAACCTGTCAGAACGGCCCTGGAATGGCCGAAATTTAGTTCTTTACTTAACCCCAATAAACAGTGCTCATCACGATTCAGTCCGCTTGGTCTACGTTCAACTGGCTTCCCCATTATTTATGTATCATGTATGTTATCAAAAACACACGTTATCTCGGACTAATGTACCGACATCAGTGGTAGAACACTTCGACTCAGAGGTTGACCTTATCACTTCAGGTCAGGCATATTGACAAAGCCAAAGCCGACTGGGACCTCTGGATAATCTCTGGATGAAGAGGTCGGCCCGAGGTCAAAAATTTCCCCACACCGGCATTAGCTTACCCCAACAGGTCCCTGCATTCTTCAAGCACTGTATCAGTTACGTTTCTCTCATGCATTCTGAGTCTGTATCTGAAGATTTTGTGTTCAGTTAAAAGTATGTTAGAATTGAGCGTGTTTCTCTTCTTTTGGATTACTTATGGAAGAAGATTTTTGTGTCAAGGTTATCCTTAATTTTTCTTCGCTGGTGCTTTGTAGAACAACAGGTTAGACTTTACTGTGTAGTTTACATCCATTCTGTTGGATTATCTCTGGAAGAACTGTAAACAACTGTTGGATTATCTGATTATTGAAGAAGAGAAGAGCAGTCCCTTAAGCCAGCCCTGAAGCAGCCATGGGTATGAAGTGTTAAAGACTTCATTTTTTCTTAGCCATGGCATATTAATATGGATAACAATTTATTAACAAGAATAAGCGCAAGCTGCAGCAAACTCTAAGTGCCCTATGGACCGCAAAGCCTGCTAAGTCACAAAAGAAGTCGTCTGAACGCTCTGATGAACCCACTGCTCCCTCCTGTAAAGACATTCCCTATTCCTTGCATCCAAGACCCCATGACCGAATTGTCCCACAGGTTGGGCACTATTAGGCCTAATGAGAACATTTTTTTAACTAGACTACTTTTTAATAGTTAATTTCATGTAAACCAAAGTGCGGTTATGTAGTTGGATAAATAAAGAGTATGCTCATTGCTTACTCACTTACTTCTGAATGATTGTTGCGTCTGATTTTAAAAGACTAGGCTATAATTAGTAAGACTCAGTGCTTTTTTTCTAGAAAAAAGTTCTGGAACTCAGCAAATTCAGAACAAGTAGAGAGATGTGCTAATATTTCTATTTCATATTGCGTCAATCTCAATAAAACATTGAAAGCACTTAAATGAAATTAACGTATCTAAATAATTTAAAATAATTTTTTATTAAAATTTTTAATGAAATATATTATTTTGTAGGCCTAATAGCTGAAAAAGGTTCCGGAACGCCGTTCCGGACCGCTCCGGCTGAAAAAAGCACTGTTAAGACTTAATAGGTATTGTTGAGACAATGTAATTATGTGAGTTTAGTTTTAATGACCTATTATAACGCAAGTAACTCTCTCGGCCGTGACTGACCCCCCCTGCAAAAAATCCTGCGGGCGCCCATGCAAGCGCTTGAAGACCATGCAATCTATTCGACCATGGTTTCATTGTGCTATATATCGTACCCATAAAATTATAAGGTTCTAGGCCTACGTGTATGTTCACTTTTTGAAAACTCAACCTAACGCTATATAGGACCTATCCAGTGCTTTTTTTCTAGAACAAAAGGCTCGGGAACTCAAGAAATTCAGAACAATTATAGAGACATATTCTATGCTAATATTTCTATTTCATATACATGTATCAGTATCAATGAACACTGAAAGCACTGAAATTAAATTAAAGTAGGGCCTATCTAAATAATTTTAAATAATTTTTTATTACAAATTATAATTAATTACATTATTTTTAATAGCTGGAAAAGGTCCCGGAACGCAGCTTCCGGACTGATCCGGCTGAAAAAAAACACTGGGCCTATCCGTTTTCAGCATGACATGCATGGGCTAAGTAGGCCCTACTTCTGGTTCTGCAGAAAAAAGCTATTAGAATTATTGCAAGAGATCCTTTTAACGCCCACACGGCATACAGATACAGAGAATATAATATTATGAACTTTGAAAATATAAATCGCTATCAACTGGGTAATTTCATGTATAAATTTGTCAATAACTTGCTGCCTGATTCATTTTCAAACTATTTTACGAAGGTAGTAGAGATGCATGGTCATTGTACAAGATCTTCTTCTGGTGGTTTATATGTCATATATGCACGCACTAATTATCGTAGATTTTCAATTTGTTGTAGTGGTCCAAAAATTTGGAATGCAGTACCGATGAGTATTCGGAATGCACCCACATACACCCAATTTAAGAAGCTGTGGAATAGTTACTTGAAGGATTAACCATACTTCATTTAACACTGTTTCATCGAATTGTTTAGATATTGATCTTATTTGTAAATTGCAATGTTATTATTTAGTTAAGAACATTATTGAGTTGAACCTTTCCCTTTCTTACATATTGATCTTCTTAGTAAATTGTAATGTTATTATTTAGTTAAGAACATTATTGAGTTGAACCTTTCTTTCTTTCAACTGACTAACCAGCCATAAATGATTATTGTTAAAAGGGGTGACCCTAATTAAGCGGGGCTTGTGCCCCTTTTGGGTCTTCCCTGTTCCCTAGCCAATGCACTAATATGTAATAGTCAAGTTATAATTGTTGTTAATTGTTATATGCATTGTGCTTCTGGAAATAAAAAGTTGTCAGTTGTCAGTACTGTTGTCAATATTGCGGCAAAATCATGCACGTGTCTTGCAGTTCGATATGACAGGATAGATTTGTAAGTAGGGCCTAGTAAGTAGGCTAAGTAAGTAAGTAAGTAAGCATCAAGTAAGCAAGTAAGAAGTAGCAAAGCGTGTGTTCTTTATTAAACGCTGGCAAACGCACGGCGCTGTAGCCCATTACATACAAAGTAATACAAAGTTATCAAATAGTAGCAGAAAAGTGAGTAAATAATAAACTAAATAACACAATGGCTGAGCTGTAGGAACATCCTAGCCCGGAAAGCGCTCCTGGCGAGGGAATCAAATCTAGAAAGAACACGGTTATGTGAGCGTGGGCGCAGATCGTGACCAGTAGGCCTATATAGAACAGAGAGTAGCCTAGTATAGGTAATGAAGGATATGTCCAGAATTATTTAAGATTTTTCTAAAGAGGTCTTGGTCAGATTTTTACAGAGTTCCTCAACAGTAGGAAAGATTTTGGTAGTAGGCTAAGCCAAAGCGTACCAGCTTACGGATCAAAGCACTTAGACTCTTAGAGAGTCACGTTCCTGTTTGCTGCAGGCGAAGCCCCATGTGCACAACACTTGGGAACAATATAGGCTAGCATGCTGTTAAAAGTGGTGGAGCGGACCACATCATAAAGTCTACTTACCTACTTACTCCCGAGAGCCCATGCGAAATAAAAATACGATGGGCGTGGTCCGCGTGAAGTGATTGCTTGGCCCTTACACAAATCCTTTGGATATGGGAGGAAAAACAGAACTTTGCGGAAATCTCAATAGGCCTACCAAATATATTCAGGGATATCATATGACCCTTTTATGCCACGTATGACTGGAGGAGCAGGAGGACCTTGTTCAAGATTTTTAATTGTTTAAAGTTTGCGACTTTAAAAGAAGCCCTAGGCCTGCCGCCTACGTAGGGCCTATTAATATAGTCATAGACTAGGCCTACATGAAGCTCCAGTGTTAGATGTCTTTGGAATGCGCTGTCTCCATCTACTCGCTCTCGAATTCTAGCTAGTACCCTCTCCCCCACCTTTGCTTTTCTCAAAGGATAAATCTTCTGCGGCGGAAGATACCGCCACAATATAAATGAAAATTTTACTTCTGCGGCTGTAACCTTTTGCGCATGCGTCACGCATGCGCCGCACATGCAACTTGAAAACATCTTAAAATGGCAGACTTGTGGATAGTACAAATCTTTCGCCGAGGATTTATCCTTGCTCAAATGCGTTACTTCCTATATATTGGCGTCGTGAGGGTCGGTTAATCAATCTTTTATTGTTTTTATAGTTAGGCTCAGGTTAGGCGTCGTGAGTGTCGGTTAGGGTCAGGGTTAGGGTTAGAGTCGTTTTTAGATAAAATGTGAAAAAATTTCCGCCGCAGAATAAGTTTTCGCGGGTTGCGTGGCGGCATTCTCCGCCGCAGAAGTAAGTTTTCGCGGGTTGTTTAGCGGAATTTCCGCCGCAGAAGCACCACCTTTTTCTTCTCTTGGCCTTGCGCACTGGGAGCGCCTCTGAATGGCTCACCCTATGACAGGCGCTTTATAAATGTTTGAATACAATACAATACAAAAATCACAAATCATACAAATACAAACTTAACAACAAATTAAATTAGTAATTATTTTGGAAATAATATATTATACGATCGAACTTCTGCCACAGTAGCCTAAATATTTATACTGTGCTTCTGCTTTGAATCTTGTGTACATGCGATTTGCATAGCCCCGCCTACTAGTAGTGACGTCACAATGACACAGGGTTTCATATATTATACGGCTCTGATCAGCAGTGTTCCGACTCCTATGTTTTTCCTCCAAGATCTATGTTTTCTGTCTCATCTATGTCTCTATGTTTTGTCCAAAATCTATGTTTTTCTTTCATGGAAGCTTTGACGTATTAAAAAAGGCACTTTTTCAGCAATTCCTAAAGCATTACTTAAATATATTTAAGGCATTTTCATAAAATAGGGACTCAGCACTCAGCACTTCACTAAAACCAGCAAAAATGCGGTCTTCTGTCCAACTTCATGTGTCAGATTCTGGCATTGCTCCACTCTTCAGCTAGTGTGGAAAGAGTTTTCTCTCATATGAATCTTGTGAAAACAAAGCAGACAGACTACATTGCGACACTGTAGCGAAGAGACTAATTGCAAAGGAAGCAATCAAATATCAAGGTGCTTGCTGTTACAGGTGGAAACCTCCAAAATCTGTCGTTGAAGATGTGAGAGAAGGGCGGTGTCGAAAACGCTACTGCGAGAATCTGGTAAAGACTGTGCAGAAAAATAAAGCTGAACTAGTAAACTTCGATGAAGATGCATCTTTTTGACAAACTGTTGCATTGATCCAATGATCCTACTAGCCTAGGCCTATCATCCTACGCTTATCTACAGCAATAATAAAACAAAATTAATAAAACAAATATTATTTGTGACAAGCATGTGTTTTTGATTTCTGGTGATTAATTTATGTAGCAAATGTGTTACATATAGTAGTACTGCTGTGTTTCATCACGAATTTAACTAATTCCACACGTTTTCCATTATAATACGTGTCTTGTTTTTTCTATGTTCTTTTGAGCTATTATCTATGTTTTTTCGAAAATTTAGAGTGGTAACACTGTTAATCAGCTTTTGTTGAATAACTACGGATTTTAACCTATAGTTTACGGTTGAGGACTGTGGCTGTCTTCGTAAGAAGGCAGCGGCACGAGACCTGTGTCCACGGTCGGTTCCATGTTCGAATCTGTGTACGGGCCGTCGACGCAACCTTTTTTTTTCCAACTTTTCTTCAAAACTTGACGTGTTTCTAAAGACTTAGTTACATTTACAAAAAATTAAATCGTTTTACTGGTACAATTTGAAGGTTTTAATGAGAACAATAAGCGCGACGCTTTAGCCAATGCCTATTAAGGCCTAAATTATTTTCGCAATCGTTTAAGATTAGCGTATACGCTGCCTAGCAGCCTATACCTGTGGGATAAGTTTCTACCGGGCTTCTCAAACGACCAGCAATGGGTGCTTTCTGGTAATAATGGTACTATAGATGTCAGTATGGATTAGATGTTATCCACTGCTATAATAATAATAATAATAATAATAATAATAATAATAATAATAATAATAATAATAATAATAATAATAATAAAATTATATGTCAAGGCTGCCGGGAGCCGACGAGCGGCGAACTCTGGACAGATCCAACAGAGGATATCCGATAATAATAATGATAATAATAATAATAATAATAATAATAATAATAATAATAATAATAATAATAATAATAATAATAATAATAATAATAATAATAATGATAATAATAATAATTATTATTATTATTATTATTATTATGTTATCCACTGCTATGGAGGTCAAAGTAGTAGCCTTTATGTCTTCTGTCATTTGCGTTCTTGTGAATTGTTTCAACTGCATAACTGTAAATTGTACCGGTTGCGATGTGTCAAACGGATTGTTTCAATAAAGGAATTATTATTATTATTATTATTATTATTATTATTATTATTATTATATTATTATTTTTTTTTTTTTTATTATGAGACAAATTTATTTCTTTATAAAACCAACAAACTTATTACAGACTGATCAAAAATGGCTGTTTCAATAATTTTAAAAGCCGTCATTCAGTCCTGGGCTACTGTTGTTGCAGTCCGCGGTGGCTAAAACAGACAGAGAGTTTCCAATCTGTAGGGCGACCGATAGGCGTTGCAGCAGATGACTGGTCTCACGCTGGTCGCCTGTCGCTGCTGAGACCTTGCGTCCCAGTTCTTGAACAAACTGCAGTGATTCTGTGTGCCAGCTTCCTGCAGTTTCGACTGCAACAGGGACGAAATGATGTGATTGTGTGATAGCAGCGTACTTGGTTTCCTTGTTGCGAGCTGCCTTTTCCGCTGCCGCACCTGCGTTTTGCGATGTTATATGTTCGTAGGATGCAGCGAAAGTATCTGGCACCGTGACATCCCATGCCAAGCAACGACCTCTGTACCAAGGTATGATGGTGACTCCGTCAGGCCTTTTGCCGTCTGATCTGGAGAGGCCATTGGGCTCTTTGATGGCAGGTATTTTGGCTCTGGTGAAAGCTCGCCAAATAACGTCGTTGAGCATGCCATGTCGATGTTGTCTACCTGCTCCTTTGATGCACGAGAATCCATGATGACCGTTGGGTTCCACTATGACACCACATTTGCAAGTGTGTTTTTCACACAAAGCAGTGCCCAGCCGGATACCAGATGCGATTCTTAGGACCTCTCCTGACATCCGTAATCCTGCTGTCGTGATTGGAAGTGCATGAAGCCAGTCTCCAGAGTGTGGCGATTGCACGGCTAACAACCTGGCTTTAACGGCAGAATCACTCGCTCTTTCTGATAAGGCTTGAAGTGCATGTGAGATTAGTTTGCTGTCCCAATCTCTTTGTATATGAGCCTTCTGCTCGACGGGAGGAGGTGCGTTCGATCTCGATGACCACGAAACAGTAGCCTCCTCTACCAATGGATCTGTGAGCTTTACAGCGACTTCGTGTAGCAGTCGGTCTTGAAGGCTTCGCGTGCCAGCGGCTGATGCCAAAAAGGCGGAAGTTGCCAGCATAACGGCACTACGAATGCCCAGACCACCGTTTCTCACAGGTAAAGATGCCTGTATCCATTGATCGTCGCTCATGTGGATATTGAGAAGGCTACACAGACCAGTTCTCGAGACTTCGTCGAAATCGTGTAGAAGTCCTTCGTTTAAGAAGCAGGCTGACGTTCTTAACGTGTATAGCAGCTTCGGTATACTTAGGCTACTCCTCAGCAGGGTGAACGAATCGTGTGGGTGAAGCATCTCCAGCCTTGTTATGACTACCTCCAGATCTTTGATCTTTTTCTGGATGGATTTATCGACAGCCTTTCCTGGTAGTAGCGGTGCTCCCAGCAATGTCAGATCTTCAACAGCGACATTTTCAAACTCGGCGAAGGTCTTAATCTTGTGTGCTTCGTCATAACTTCTAGCAGAAGCTTCGCATTTTGTTCGATTCAGCTGTAGACCATACGTGGGCGCCTGTTCCTCTATCAAGCGAATGTCGTTCTCAATTTCATCAGTCGGTCCAGCAAGAGTAAGATCGTCCATATATCCTATAGTCAATGGAGTTGTCAAACTCTCTAGAAGCGGATGTATCGCCAGGCAAAACTCCAGTGGTCCTAAGGGGTCTCCTTGTTGTGTGCCTTCCTCGGACAGAATGGTATGCTGTCTGGTCTGTAGCTGGGGGGTGTAGGCATAGTTGTCATATACGTATCTGTATATTTCCGGAGCTTTTGCTGCCACCGCCTCTAACATTGAGTCTCTTCTCAGAGCATTGAAGGCATTCGAGAAGTCCAGTTTCACTATGATATGGTTTTCAGGCATCGACTGTAAGTAACGTCTGGTTGCGTGGACAGCAGCCTCGGCACCTCCTGATACTCCCACGCCGATTTGAAGTGGTGACAGATTTTGAGATAGGTATGGAGTAACAACATGGCAGACACATTTGGCAGCCAGCCGTCGCCACGTGTACCCAATCGTGATTGGTCTTATTCCGCCATCTTTTTTGCCAAGTGTTATTAGTCTTCCGCCGTACAGGATATCTGCAACTTGTTTCGGTAGCCCGCCTCTCAATAATAGATTGATAAAGTCAGTGATAGTCTCTACGAAACTTGTGTCTGTTGTATTGGACAGAAGGTTCTTCAGATGTTGTGGTGTGAAGCCATCTGGTCCTCCGCTAGATGCTGCAGGAAAGGAAGCAATAGCGTTACAGACCATCTTTCCAGAAACCTGTATGGCGTCGAACCTGTCCTCTTGAGGGCATGGCAGTGTTCTTCTGTCTTCGTAAGCCTTTGGGTGTTTCTTCTGCAGTTCTTCAATCACTCTAGGTGAATCTTCTACAGGAACATCATCAGAGCACAGCAAGCGAAGGGCTCCTTTGATGTCGCCATCTTCGAGTCTGCTAGACACCGCCTGCGCAAGATATTTACTTCGATCGTAGCCCTTGTCATTCCTCCTAGTTCGTGAGTCAGATGGCATGATTTCTTTAGTTTCATCACAGAAGACCATTCCACTACGCCAGGATTCGATGCGAGTTAGAATTATCTTGCTCAAGTTCCGGTTTCGACCTCCCCTCTTAGGCTTAGCCAGAATTATCGGTGACATTTGGAGTAGATCTAGCCATTTTGAGGGGCTGTTTGGTTCTCGAATAACGGCCCGGAGGATCTTGGTAAGTAAGTCCCTACACGCTCCTCTTGCTGCCAGTGGGATGTGTTTCAGCAGTCGACTTCTAACCTTTGGATGGGTTAAAATGTCTAGTAACGGCTCACTGCAGAATAGATTTTCATCGTCATCTGCATTGTACCGGCCATCATCAGAATGTGTTGTCTGTGATGCATTGTACTGGCTATCGTCAGAATGCTTTGTGTGTGAAGAGCGACTCCCTGTTTGCACAATGTTAATAGGCACCTGGTCTGAACCTGGACATAGGTTCCGACGGGGTCCATGGGAGTGTAGTGTGCCTTTCAAGCGATGTAGTTTAAACTCGCTTAAACAAACTGGGCATACACCGACGTCTTTTGGTGACCTTTGACTCATTATTTGTGGTGGCAATGGACGAAGATACCCTCCGCATTCCAGTTTAGTCGAAATGTATTATTGATATGCATGGATACTTGAACAGGAATGGAAATGAAGATATCTGGTGTGGGAGAAATGAAACTGGATGTCAATATTATGTTGTTTAAAATGTAAATAAATCAACGTCTTTACTGCGTTGCTAGGTAACACGCATTATGACGTCGTAGGATCATATAACTGTTTTACCGTTGTAAATCATGAAGTCGAATTCTGGTTTCCAGCTGGACAGTTTACACATTTAAACTAAAATCCTGCAAAATCCAGAGTCTGACGCCAGAAAATATTTAGATACTCCAGGTCCTGGTATCGATAGATGCACAGTGGTATAAAAACGTGTTCTGACGAGCTATAGATACTTTTAAAAACTACAAAACTCAAGAGCGATAAATCTATCGACAGACTTGTTGTGTTACGTCATTCTATTATTATTATTATTATTATTATTATTATTATTATTATTATTATTATTATTATTATTATTATTATTATTATTATTATTATAGGCCTAGGCCTACGAACAGAGCCCATATTTCGTCTGCATTATTTAAATAATAATCCTTCAAATTAATTCCTATAAAATCAAATGTAGCCCTAATTGACCATCGGTTGGTGCTTTATGCGTAATAATAACGGCGCTATAGAAGTCATTATAGATTATATGAATATTCTGCGCCTCGGATTCACATTTCAGTTTGACCGTGCGCGTGTTACAAATTTTAATTAATAATAATAATAAAAATAATAATAATAATAATAATAATAATAATAATAATAATAATAATAATAATAATAATAATAATAATACCATGCTAAATTACTCACTTTGCTATAATAATAATAATAATAATAATAATAATAATAATAATAATAATAATAATAATAATAATAATAATAATAATAATAATAATAATAATAATAATAATAATAATAATAATAATAATAATAATAATAATAATAATAATAATAATAATAATAATAATCTTCAAGAAACTTTCTTCCTGTTCCAAAAGATTTCAGTTACAATCCAGCGGTTTAACGCTATCGCGTGCCTGGGTTCGATGAGGCCCTAGAACCATGATTTAAGAACCATGATTTTAAGAACTCTGATTTTATAATAATAATAATAATAATAATAATAATAATAATAATAATAATAATAATAATAATAATAATAATAATAATAATAATAATAATAATATTTGATAATAATAATAATAATAATAATAATAATAATAATAATAATAATAATAATAATAATAATAACAATAATAATAATAATAATAATATTAATAATAAAAATAATAATAATAATAATAATAATAAAAATAATAATAATAATAATAATAATAATAATAATAATAATAATAATAATAAAATGAAGTCCCTGAGGGATCCTGTATACCTCGGGGCATAAAAATAATAATAAAAATAATAATAATAAAAATAATAATAATAATAATAATAATATTATTATTATTATTATTAATAATAATAAACCCACGCCCGATATGGATGAGGTATAGCCGTTTATTAAAAAATAATAATAATTATAGTAATAATAATAATGTTTACAATTATAATAATAATGATTATAATTATAATAATAATAATACACCCTAGGATAGTTTCTAAGAGCCTGAGGAATTATTCCTACCTCGGGCAAAAAATAAATAAGTAATAATAATCAAAGAGAGAGAGAGACAGAGACAGAGACAGAGACAGAGACAGAGACAGACAGAGACAGAGAGACAGAGACAGAGACAGAGACAGAGACAGATTCAGGCCGGTGCCCGCAGCCTATCTATATCTTTCAATGAACCTTTTCGCAATTTCCTGGGGACCATGCAGATAGAGCCGCACAGAGGTTAATTGTTGTCTCCGATTCTCTTCTTCAGGGGTGTGTGTTGGGTTGGGTGAATTGGGAGTGGAGTGAGTTCTTGGTATAGGAGGGAGTGGTCCGCTGTTGATCAGATAACAACGGCTTCTCTATAGTATCAGACTGGAGAGATTATTAACAACAACTGAAAAGCATATGGCAAACTATTACATAAGTGAAGTCCAATAATTGCACATGAGTGTATATATAATTATATATATAATATTTTATATATATATATATACTAAGTATATATATATTATACACACATATATATATATATGGAATTTCATTACATATGCATGTATAATGAAGGAGGTGCGAATCATTGTCTACGACTGCTTTCAACAGTTTGTTTCCTCCTATACTTCTGTGCCGTTATGACTTGCGCTCCAGACCGCACTATTTCAAACTCCCTGACAAAGATGACACAAAATACATCCCCAGGATATTCTATAGACGATAACGTCTTGTCAATCGCAATTTTAATGTTAACTTCGTGACACTATATATTTTCGCCTCTTATTGTCACTGGTTGCGGTTTGTCATTCAGGTTCAATAAACGAATATAGGCTAATAATAATTATAGACTTACATGTTGGTCGTTAGATGTATGGCGACTGAGTACTCCGCTCTTCTTAAACGCATTTCCCCGTTGGCTGTCTTTCCCCAAATGTCTTCTGGTTTCGACTGAACCCTATTCATATAGTTTCAACGGCGCACCGACGCTATCATTATCCATGATTTGATAATTGTAGATATTAACGTCATAACAGTGACACTATCATCACTATGATTATCGAAGTTTGGATAATCTTAAATATGGCATCATAACAGTAACGCTGAATCATCCATGCTTAGATAAGCTGAGATAATAGCGTCTTAATAGTGCATGAAGACATGGGCCCCCGAGGATTGTTTTGCAGGGTATTAAGTATTAATAATACTAGTAAAAGATAAACAATGAATAGCGTTGATTTTGCATTATTCGGAAATGCATTTAATCACAAGTTAACTATTAATTAATCGTTAATTCTTAAGTAGTTAAATAAAAAAAAATTAATCGTTAACAGCCCTAGTTAATAGATTATATTTTGGCGGAATTTATAATAGAAAGCTCTTAGGCCTACATTTAATGCATACAAGAATCTCTGTCTGCATTCCTGCCAAAGAAATTAAGTTCATTAGAATATCCGGTCACGTGACGACGGCTTAGGTTATTAAGTTCTAACGAGGGTTTTGGGGGTGGAGGTATTTGTGATTCCGTGGTAATGGGGTCGTCTCCTTAGGGCGATGGGAAAATGGAAGGCATGGGGAGTGTGTGTGGAATCGAAGCGCCCTCTTGGGAATAGGTGTGTAATTGATTAGAGGAACTTAATGCATTTGCGTAAGCCAATCGGGGGCTATTAATGGAGACGCAGTTCTTTTAACTTTGCGACCTCGCACTTTAACGAAAACCTTGTTGTCTTAATCTTCAGATAACTTAAGCGGTTCTTGAGAGGAGAATGAACTTTGAAAATTGTCAATTGCTGTCTGCTAATATACATATGTATGTATGTATACGCATGTATGTGTTTGTGTATCTAAATATATTTATATGTATAACTATATATATATTATATATATAAAGTTTGACAGTGGCCAGATCACAGCGTATATATTTCACTATCACCACCACCACCACCACCACCACCACCACCACCACCACCACCACCACCACCACCACAACCACAACCACCACCAGAACCACCACAACCACAACAACCACCTTCTGACAAACACCAGCCGTTTGGCCGCGATGGATGAAAATGAATTGAACCATATATTGATGCGAGAGAATGCATGGTGACATTTACGGTATTCTTATAATTAGCATTGCAATTTGTAGACTTGTCATCGCCAAAAAAGTAAGTCAATATCTCCCCTTTTCGCTGACGATGCGCGTATTCCATTTTTATCTGTATATACACGCCTTTCTGCAATATGATGTTACAGCCTAATAGATGATAATAATGCCTATAATTCAGTGGTCTATTGCAAAGTTAGCCTATACTTGACAAGAGCTGTAGGCCTATACTTAATTTGGCTTGCAGCACCAGACGACGATGATTACGACTATTGTTGGAAGGTAATAAATTAATAATAACGATAGTCTTGACGACGACGAACAAGAAGGACTATACACTTCATAAGTATTATACGCCTATATATATATATATATATATATATATATATATATATATATATATATATATAATATATATATATATAATATATATATATATATATATATATATACACGCTGCATTTTGGTGGTCTCTTCAACAACGACGACTATAACATCTATGTAGGCCTATACCTATGTATACTTGAACTTATGTATATATATATATGTTTATTAGTATGTATGTACATGTATATATGCATGTATGTATATAATGTGTCGCATTATGTGTGGATGTATATATGTATGTATGAGCACTTGTTATAGCGCCGGAGGGTTGCGGGTTCGAATCCACCTCAAGCTGCCGCGTATACGGACCCTATAGGCAAGTCCTTCACTCGCAATTGCTCATGCGCTTCGGCGTGAAACTCCGATTCAGTGTCCGCGCGCTGTATATATAGTCGGGAGCGCCTCTGAGTAGAAATCTTGAAGGGACGCTATAACAAGTGCTCATGCATACATACATAATTGAAAAACTGTCAACAATATCCTGAAAATCTAGCCTTTGTACAATTTCACACTCAATGTTGATAAGTGCTAAATTTGTCAGTCTATACCTTGTTTCGTCGTTGATCTTAAAGCATTTTCGATGCGCTTTAGGTGACTAAGCGATCTTTCACTGCTGTAGTTAGACACAGCAAGTGTAAGATATATATACCCAGAGCAATGCAAACATTCGGAAATCCTGATAGCAAATTGTATTGCTTCATAATTATCTGCAACATTTAGAGAGGCGATGATAATGGGCGGAAGAACCTTAGGTGACTATATGTAAGTGATATTTTCACCGCTGCAGTTTGAGTCTGTTGACACAGGAAGTATAACATATATAGTTATATACCCATGGCAGAGCAATGCAAACATTCGGAAATCCTGATAGCAAATTGTATTGCTTCATAATTATTTGCAACATTTGGAGAGGCGATGGTGATGGGCGGAAGAAGCTATCAGCAGCCTCAGCAGAGTAAACTGTCGTGGGACTCTAACGGCCCAACGGAGCTAATCTTATAATTGTCTTGGTTGTCGAGTTGCAAGTGACTGTCGTTGTTTGTCTGCAGTAGGCCTAAAACTAGCTTGTTTAAACATATTCCAGTTGTTACATGTTAACGACGTGACATTTGAAAACTGAAATAATAGTTGTTAAGGACAGTATTTTTTTTAAATGACTGATTGTTAATTAATTGTGCTGTTGTTGATTCAATAAACGGCTGATTGATAGTATTAGAATGTACACACTTTTTAACGTAGAATGCTAATGGTATAGGCCACTTATTTATGACATTTTTAGTAGGACCCACTGGACCCGTGGTTAATCCAGGTCTGTATGTGTATGTGTGTGTATTATGTATGTATGTGTTAAGTCACTTAATATATATTACATTTCATGTAACAGACAAAAGCACTGCCTGATGATGATGTTGATGAAGTTAAAGAGAGCGATGATGACAACAACGACGATTTCTATAGATGCTGACTAAGGTATACAGTGCTGCTGATGTTGCTGATCAGGATGATATGGCAACGATGAGGGAAAGACCATGATATAGCCAACAACGAAATGCATGTGATAATGGGAGATTGTCATGGGAGATAGTCATGGGAGATAGTCATGGGAGATAGTCATGGGAGAGACCGAGCGGGTCAGGTGCAGTGTGAAGGGAAGCAACAAACCTCAACCTGCTTCTTCTGATGAAGACGATGGTCAGAGTGTGTGTGGTGGTGATGGTGGTAGTGATGCTGACGATGACGACGACGATGACGATGGTTGTCGTGACGATGAATGAATGAATTAATTAATTACGATGGTAATGGATTCATTCATTCATTCATTCATTCATATGGAACATTTGTATAGCGCCCCTTCAAGAAAACTACTCAGAGGCGCGATGATGATGATGCTCAGCTGCTGCTGTTGATGATGATTGATGATCCTGAGTCGGAAAGCGGAGAGGAAATTAGTGCTTTTCCAAGGACGTTCTTGTCCGATTTTGCCCTCCGTAGGTATCCCACTGCGCATGCGCGTGTTTCACGTAAGTTGGATAGAGAAGCGGACGCTGGGAAAAGAGTAACTCAAAGCGAAATGCCAAGGGTCAGAGGTTAGAGGTCAGATACTGTGTAGGCGACACACATTCCTCCAACACACTTTGGGCCACGCCCATCGGGAGTGGGCGGAGACTGCGCTGCAGGCGGTCAGCGCCGTTGCTATGGCGTTGAGAGGCCTGACGTGCTTCCGATCAGGAACTGTAAAATACACCGAGTGGCGTAAGAATCTGGGGAACCTAAGTGACTTGAGTTGTAGTCTATAGGCTGATGTTACATGTATTCTAATCAATTCAATTCAAATCGATTGAATTCGATCCAATCCATTGGTCCAATTCAATCAAATCAATTTCATCATATTCAGTTCTTTTCTATTCTATTCTGTAAGTTTCTAAAACGCAAGGCAGCAAAGCCGCATCCAGAAATCAGAATCTTTTGCACTGACTCAGTCGAGGTCCTTGAAGGGTCTTTAGAGACTCCATTGTGTATCTCTTAAATCGAACATTGATCACGTTGTCAAGAAACATGCATAGGCATGGATGGGCGTATTAATGCTCTATTTCTAGATTGCCCTATAGTCCTGCAGTCATGGGCAACTCTCCTTTCTTATTTGCCTTTCTCGAGAGCTACGGCTCGTCGGCTTCAGCTCCTCAGTTTGTCAATTCCACAGTTTCGCAAGCGCCTGAAGTCTGTATTATTATTTGACAGTGATTGATTTCACAGGTTCGGGAGCGCCACTGATGAGTTTTTCTTGCAGTGGCTCTTCATACATATCAGATTACAATTCGCAATCGTAATCGTAAACTCCAGACTTCTTAAGCACCACTCGAAAACCAGGCGCAGCAGGCTGCGTCGAGTCAGAGGGGTTGTCGACTCCCAGCTGCTTCTGATATAAAGAAGATTCAGTCAATAATTGCATCTTGAAGTTGTAGCTCGGAACGAGAGTACCAGAAAATTAAATTGGTGACGTGGGTAAGATCCAACTGTTAGGTCATAAGGTATATAGGAACGTTGCATGCAGCATATAGTTATCTTGTCTGCTCTCGTCTCTATTATGCTAACTCGGTTTATGCAAGTGTCTCAGATCTCGAACTCTCTTATAACTCTCGTGCTGTTTCGTGCATCTGATCAAACAAACTCTTTAACCCTAGTTGGTCATCTGCATTGGCTTCCACTAGAACTTAGATTAAGATTTAAACTGGCCTGTCTGACCAATAAACTTCTTAAAGCTAGCACTCCTACCCAGGGTTCTGTTGGGACCGGAACGCACCGCGGAAAGGCGTTACGGTTCTTTATTGACGACCGCAACTCCGTATCGGTTCCTTCTTTTATTAACATGGCGCCTGAAGCCGACGTTCCGGTTTTTTTGTTTAGGACTGCTCCTACCTGCATCTAAACTATTATGGTCTCTGATTACATTAATTCCCCAGCCTGTGAGCTTGCATGTGCATGGGTCCATCGGCTGAGACACGATGCATGACATGTATTGGCAGGCATTCTGTACATTTCATGTTGCAGTCTCCAAGGAATGGAGGAGCCCAATATAAACCAATGTTTCTGCAACGCCCGAATCTTTTTATCCCTTAATTGAAGAAAGGCCTCAAAACTCATTATTTCCCATTGACCTTCAGACATTTAACTATATATAGTCCTACTGCTCTTCAAAATGACGACTGATTATAATTAACTGCGGCTCAGATTTTTATTGCCGCGTGATTTAGTGCGTGTTAAAAATCTCGTAATAATCAATGATAACTGGAGAAAAACTCAGACATCCAAATTTATCATTAAGGGATTTCTCACAAGCTTAAAAGTTGCCCAATTTCCATATCTGTTTTCCTTTCTGCATGCACAGGGCCCATGGGCGGCTCTAGGTTTATCCAACAGAGGGATCATCATCATCATCATAAAATCATCATCAAATCATCATCATCATCATCAAAATCATCATCATCATCATCATCATCATCATCATCATCATCAAAATCATCATCATCATCATCATCATCATCATCATCATCATCATCCTCTCATCATCATCATCATCATCATCATCATCATCATCATCATCGTCGTCGTCATCATCATCATCATCATCATCATCATCATCATCATCATCATCATCATCATCATCATCATCATCATCATCGATCGACAACAACGACTCATAGACTTTACTCCACCGGATGCGATTGTCCATGCTCTCCGCTAAGTGTCTGCCGTCGTTTCCTTTGATCGCGACTTCTTTCCCACCTCGGCTGCATACATGGCTTGGCATAACCGTGTTTCCGCAGCAGCAGCAGCAGCAGCAGCAGCTGGTGCACCGAGTGGCGCGCATCATCCCAGCGAGACCTCCAATTGGTCGACAGTTCGTTACGGCCGAGACAGCTGATTCGCCGACGCAACCAGAAGCGCCGTTGGGCATCGTTTGGTAAGGATTTCGACACTTGCCTGACAGACAGGCGGCGTTTAGGGCGCGAAAGGACCTGCCAGCAAGCGCTTGGATCTGTAGCATCGTCCCAGCGGCGGCGGCGGGCTCTGCGGAAAAGTGTGTTGAGCGATTATCACCGTCGAAGCCGTCGATGATGGACCGATGAAATAAGGCAGAGGGGATGAGAGGGAGAGTTTGAGGAGCGCTAAGTGAATTCGAATCGCCTGTGAACTTGATTGATTTTTATTTAGTTTATATCTGTGAGACTACGTATATAGAGCGGGGCGAAGAGAGATAGCGAGACAAATGGAAGGACACGGAGTAAGGACGCACATGCAGGGATACAAACAGAGAGGGAGAGACTGGTAGAGTGAGGGAATAATATGGATAAATCAAATCTTAGAGATCGGCTTTGAAGAGAAACGTAAACGTCTGTATCGGATTAACGCATTATTGCCAATATTAGGCAATAGTTTATTTTCATGTTAGGGGCGACAGCAGCGAAAGTGCGACTTGTGGCGGCTGCAGTGCAACTAAATCTGCCGCTGTAGCTACGGAGGCTGGCGGCTCTGGCGTGTGAATCCATCTCGCCCTGTAGGACAGTGTAGGCCACACTCTCTTGAGGGCTAACAACCCCTATAGGCCCGCTCTATCGGGAATGACCTACGCGGGGCGAGGCTTTATTTATAAAAGATGAGCAAACACGAGGAAGGTGAAACGCTCGGCAGCATCAACTCAGAACCACGCGTGACGCTGTTTCTCATTGTCTTCAGGTTCGGTTCCACACTCGGCTATTCAAGACAATGATTACCACGTGATATAATTGATCTACGTTGCATGCCGCCATAGAAGTCGCTTCTATAAAAGAGCGACGTGCTTTCAACGGAATCGAACGGTCTAACTGCACTTCATTAGACCAACATAATTGGACCTATTACACAAGAGCCTTGACTAATTGGCGGACTGATTAACTGAATAAGAGCGGATTATGTCTCCTAGCAACGAGATTCGTGAGAAAGATGTTCAGAAGGTCGAAGATCATGCGTATGTCCTCTGCCTCATAGAGGAATAGACTTCCTCTAACCGTCTTCAACGTCTTGCTTTACTGAACGCAGTGAGGCGCTGCATCGATCGTCACTGGAGCGTGGACGCTGACGACCATGAAGAGACGGTTACGCTTCGTTTCGCTGCTTCTCGCACTTTTTGGGTTCTGCATCATCGTAGACAATTGCCACGCTTACGAATCATGGTGGTAAAACATAAAATATATAGATAGGAGGAGAGATGTGATGAGAGGAGAGGAGAGGAGAGGAGGGAGGAGAGGAGAGGAGAGGAGAGGGAGAGGAGAGGAGAGGAGAGGAGGAGAGGAGAGGAGAGGAGAGGAGAGGAGAGGAGAGGAGAGGAGAGGAGAGGAGGAGAGGGAGAGAGGAGAGAGGGAGAGGAGAGGGAGGGAGAGGAGAGGGAGAGACAGAGACAGAGAGAGAGAGGAGAGGACATACAGAGAGGAGGAGGAGGAGAGAGAGAGAGAGAGAGAGGAGAGGAGAGGAGAGAGGAGAGGAGCAAGAGACAGAGAGACAGAGACAGACAGAGACAGAGACGAGACGAAAGACAGAGAGGACAAGGACAGGAGACAAGAGAGAGAAAGAGAGAAGAGAGAGGAGAGCAGAGGAGGGAGAGCAGAGAGGAGAGAGAGCAGAGCAGAGCAGAGGAGAGAGCAGGAGAGCAGAGCAGGGAGGGAGAGCAGAGCAGAGCAGAGGACAGGACAAGGACAGGACAGGACAGGACAGGACAGGACAGGACAGGACAGGACAGAAGAGGGGACAACAGAGGAGAGAAGAGAAGAGAGAAGAGAGAGAGAAGAGAAGAGAAGAAAAGAGAAGAAAGAAGGAGAGTGATTTTTAGCATGGATGTGTCGTGATGTAACATTAAAAAGAGTGTTTCGTCATGCAGTTTCTCATAAAAAGATAGCACCGTTATCCATGGCGTTCCTCCATCATGATCCTTCTACGTCTTATCATCAGTCTTCTACTGTATCAAAGTGTTTCTTGGCCACATTTAAGGGTTTACTGTTACGCCAGGCAGATGATACTTTTGTTGTGCATATATTGAATGTTGGACGTTGTCTATATATAGGCCTCGCTATAAACAGTATATCTCTGAATCTCTCATCTTCCCCTTAAGATGAAGTCTCCTATAGCTTAAAATTAGCTCATGGTCCATTAAAAAGCGTGATGCATGCGTCAGTTTCTAATATAAAAAGACATTAGCAGTGTATACGGTATACCGATGGATTTAGTATATATATCTGTCATCTTCCCCTCAAGATGAAGCTTACATCTACAATTAGCGCACGGTCCATTAAAAAGCGTGTTGCGTCAGTTTCTCATAGATAAAAAGACAGTATATATAGACAGTGTATATATACCGATGGATTTGGTATCCGTGCACATGCACGTTCCTGAATGATGATCCATTGCGCCTTATCATCAGTCCGTATCAAAGCTCTCGTGTTTCTATTATACATGATATACACTAATATACAGCCAGGGCTTCTTGCCAAGTGAACCATTCTCATATATATATATATATATATATATATATATATATATATATATATATATATATATACAACGGATAACAAAACATATTTATACAATACAAATTCTAGATTACATGTAAGTATATAGCCTACTTTATATATGATATGTATAATAATATTTTTAAAACGTCGGCGGCATTTTATTGCTGCGTCTTGGGTTTGATTCCAGCAGGGTTAAATTATATCCATCCACACAGCATATACATATATACAGGGCTTAAAGTGTGCATGGACGGTCATGGACGGCGTCCAGGCACTTATTTTCAAGGCTGGACGCCGTCCTGCCACTTATTAGACAGCACAGCCTGGACGCCGTCCATGCAGCGTCCATGCAACAGTGTAATTCCTCTACGTCACTATCAACAGCATTTAGTTTTCTAAGATTCCAATAAAATTTCATGTTGTCATTTTGATTTCTGAATGTGATCTACCGTACCGTGTAAGTGTAACTAGTTTCTCCACCTCATTCCTGACTTGTACATTCTAGTTAACTTTTCATCAAATCGCACGTCATATACGCGCTTCAGGTTTTATCGTCTGAGTTTTCGTAGGCTCTAACAACTAGGGCCTAGTTTACGGTCTACCTGACAATCACATCCACTGTGAGTCTTGTCTTGGCTGTTTTATAACTGAATGAACGTATCAAGTTAAATGACTTCAATACAACGCATTGATACAATACGATACGATTCACCAAACCTATAAACACCAACTGTCCCAGTTTTACGTAATTCACCAGCAAGACCCAGAAACTGTTGAGAGACAACATACGACTTCATGATCATATATTCGTTTATTGAGTTAACAACAGAAAAAACGCTGTAGGTATACAAAGAAAAACAATGGCAAGAAAACAGGTCAGAAGGAAGTAATGGCTTAATAAGAGTTGAAAATTGTCAATTGGAATTAAATGAATTGTTTCGTTATACAAAACTCAGCCAGCTCCGCATGACGATGCCCTTGCCCTACCAGTCACGTTTTGTTCCGGAGAGCATTTTCTAGGCTTCGTCTCACAATAAGTCACCTGAGGAAAACTATGTGTGCCACAGGATTGCAAAGCCTACCGTACTGAGAATATCTGCTAACAAGGTAGCGGCATCGATCGGCTATACAACTGGACAAAATGCATAGCCAATTTACAAAAACAAAGAAAAATTATTTTTGAAATGGATTTTGACTGCAAAAATTAACTAGACACTTCTGAAAGAGCTGAAGGCGAAAGGTAAAGACGAAACCTGTTTGTTTTAAAATAAAACTTTGAAATTGTTGTGGTGTTATAGTCTGGGAATCTGTATAAACCATGAAGTTTTCATAACTTTATCGTTCAGAAACTGCTGGAAAACAAGAGCCTAGCACGTGTTCCATTTGATAACAATTGCTACAAAATGCGTTGGGGCTCCGCCCCAGACCCCGCGGAGGGAGCTCACGACGCTCCCTCAGACACCCTAGTCGTTAGGTCTATGCGCATGTGAACTCACCACTCACGGCCTCGTGTCTTCGGCGCTTGCAATATGAGCAGCTCAGGAAACATTTTAAGTAAGTAAGTAAGTATATTCTTTATTAACCAATTGCTAATCGCACTTTGGTGTACAGACATCTTTATAAACAAAGTTAAAAAGTATAAAGTTTCCTGACAATTAACGTTTTTCACATTAAGTAAGTTAGTGACAATATCCCTTAATAAACCAACTGCACCTTGGTGCACAATCATTACAGTCCTGCAAATATCTAAGAAGTCAGCCAATCTTTATCAGATCTTATATATCATCCTAGTTATAGTTTTTATAGTTGCGCGTCTGATTGGAGGGAGAGGGGTTGAGGAGAGGGGCGGGGGAAGGGGATGGGAATACGGAGGGGAAGTTGGGGAGAGGGGTTGGGAAAAGGGTATTGGTGGAGGAGGGGAGGGAAAGGTAAGGAGCGTCCAGGCACTTCTTTTTACACTTTAAAGCACTGCATATATATATACATAAATATATGCGTTTCACTTTCTGAATCACATTTTATGCTGCTGCATGGTACAATCTTGAAACATAACACGCACATGCACACGCACATGCATTTATTGCCCTATATATGTATATATACTTATGTATGTATGTATGTATGTACAGGTATGTATGAGATGTATGTATGTATGTATGTATGTATTTATGTATGTATGTATGGATGCATGTATGTATGTATGCATGTATGCATGTATGTATGTATGTATGTATGTATGTATGTATGTATGTATGTATGTATGTATGTATGTATGTATGTATGTATGTATGTATATGTGTATGTATGTATGTATATATAAATTTATGTGCTGCAATTGTAACTGCAAGTATATAGAGAAGAGACTCATCTACAGAAACGTTCGTTTCCGACCCTGAGAACCCACGCACTTCTGAACTTGTACGGAGAGTAGGCAGAGGCGAAAATCTATACATAACTTTGGGGGACAGAGTACCTACGAGGGCCGGATTTGGGGGGGGACAGCAGGGCTTAAGTCAAAACTTGGGGGGACTGTCCCCCTCTGTCCCCCCCCCATGATTTACGCCACTGAGAGTAGGATCGAATTACAGTAACTGTTGTATTCCATTGTAACACGACTGACGATTAGTCAATATTATCGCATGCCCGTTCAGACAGCTTGTTAAGTAGGCTATGCTTGGATGTACACGATGAAGATATTTTAAATAGGCCTTTTTATCTCCCCAATTCATTGTGTAATCCTGAGGGCAAGAATTGAACACCTCGTGTATTGATTCACAAAAGTCAATCATGTATCAAAAAGGAGCCTGATCAATCAATAAAAACTGTTGATTGCAACAGAGGGACCGGCTTGCAAATGTTGCAATACATTTAAAAAATTTGAAGATCCTGTACACAAAGTACACAAGCAAGAGAGGTGAATGAAATATATATCAATCAATCAATCAATTTTTTTTATTGCACCCGATAACAACAACTCAAAAGAATACATTTATGACAATCAGTAACAACGTAACAACGTAATTGTAATAAGAACGGTAATGTCACATAATAGTTAAATTGCGATCGACTAAAGAGGAGTAGCTAACGGGAGCAATGGGTGGCTCCTAAGGGATTGATATCCCGCTAATTGGAGACACCCAAGTACGTCCAATACATAGGTTCAGTAGATGGCATAGACAGAAGGAAACAAGGGAGTAAATTAGATAGCTTAACTAAACTTATCTAATATAGCTTAACTAAATAGCTCGAGGATCAGTGCGTCGTGCAAACAGGCGTCGGTTGAATTGTACACATATTTAATACATAATATAGTTTTTCATAATTGCAATTGTTATTCCTGTACGAGAAAACAACGTAGCCTTTTTTTGAATTCATGTCGAGTCTTTGTCTCTTTGATAATCGAATTTCTAATGGAATGGAGTTCCAGAGTAATGGTCCGGTAGCTCTAATGCTAAATTCTCTTGTGTTAGTCCTTGCTTTTACTGGACGATATGATGAAGCCCTCCTCGTGAAGTGACCGTGAATCTGGGATCCGAGAGTGAAGTACCCCGCAAATGAATCGGGTAATAGCTTGTGTTCGAATCGATAAATAAATTCTCCTATTTGCAAATTTCTTATCTGTTTTAGATTTAGCAAGTTCAAGTCCCTGAAGATGGGGGCGGTATGAGCGTCTCTGCTGGCTCCCTGGATTAATCTAATTGCCTTTTTTGGAGGATTGTTAATTTATGGAGTCGAGATTCATAATTTGAGGCCCAGATTAAGTTGCAATAATTTAGATATGGGAGAATTAGTGAGTAATATAAAATTTAGCCTAATTGTTTTTGGGAGTAGATACGAGATTCTTGATATTATTCCTATATTTTTAGCTATCTTTTGAGAGATGTATATATATATATATATACATATATATATATATCGTTTACTTTATGGAACCGGCCCCTTTTCCCAAGAGGTCTTTACAATGGCCAAATATATATATATATATATGTATGTAAGTGCGTGAAACATGTCTAGGTTTTATATATAAGTCTTAATTGCTAGAGGCATATAACTAATTGGCAGCTTGTTAAGCTAATACCTTTCCTTAAGAGGAAGAAGAACTGAGTTCTGGGAATATTTAGATTACATAATGGAACTTGTCTGTCCGCCCCTCATGACGTATCGTTTCCGTTAACGGGTTCTGTTTTTGTTTTGCCTTTCAATGCGACTCTTAAATTATTTCCGCTTGTATACGCTAACGAAGCACATTGCGCTACAAGGCATATACAGAGACAACCAGACGGAACTCAACACCTTCGCTGATCGTTTACAGCTGCAGTATTGAGATCCTTTAATATAGGCCTATATACTCGCATGCATATTAACACACAGACACACACATATATATACATATATGTGTGTATATATATATATATATGTGTATATATACATTATATATGTGTGCATATATATATATATACGGGGTATACTGATAGTGTAGCGTGCTGGACTGTCAATCGCGAGGTCGGGGTTCAAATCCCGCCAGAGCAGAAATTTGGTCTGAGATTTTTGCTCCATCTGCGCTCCCTATATATATATATATCTATAAACACAGCCAACTCAGCTATAACGAGAACACTGCCGTACACTGTCAGTGGGAAGGTGAAAGGACAAGGGAGAGGACTGGTCACCCGCCATCATATGCCGAGGCTAAGAAAATGAAGTCACTAACACTTCATATATCCATGCATCCATGCATGGGTGCCTCAGGGCTTAAGGGACTGCATGCGATTCTTCTTCTTCATATGTGTATATGTATATATAAATATATATATATGTATATATATATATGCGTGAACGTGTTCGTAATTTATAAATGACATTTCGTATAGTTATATTTAAGAGGCTGCATTGGTTGTCTAGTTATATATGTCAAGTTCGTGAATGCACATGCATGAGACGCGCTTGCATATTATAATAGATGAGTCGATGTATGTGTGAAGTTTGTTTCGAATCTGTGTCTATATTGAATGTCTGAGCTTCATTAGGCGATCGGTTGCTTTCAATTGCCCGTCTGTCTAAACATTTCAAACGAGACACGGAACCTCATATCGTCCGACGAAATTTTCCCAATTATTCGACGATATTTCAGGCGATGGAAACCACTTCCCGCGTCTCTCTTTCATCTCTTCACACCTTCGTCCGTTAATTGGAAGCTCAACTATATACATACAACTACACGGCGTAAATCTTGTAACTTATTATAATAAGAAGTCAACCGAACGAAATAATTAATCCAGCATCCGCTCACGACGCGGCTTGTATACTCTGTCAACCTCTGTCATGCATCTGAATGGCGGACGGCAAGCTATCATTCAAGCTATATAAGACAATAATTATAAGACAATACAGAGCAATGTAAAACAAGGCAAGGTAAGGTGTATACGACCTGTATGAAGTAAGACAATGAGACAAAGGCACTATGAGACAAAGCAAGGTATACGGTAAAAAATTAGATGCAAGGCAATAAGACAGGCAAATTAATGTAAGGCCAGGTTATAAAGATAAGGTATATATATATGCTATATATGTGTATACAAGACAAAGCAGTAGGCCCTATATGAGAGAAGGCTGCATGGTAAGAGATGGCAATGCAAAGTATAATGGTCTGATATATGGTCTATGGTATAAACTAGGGTATAGGCAACGATTAAAATTTTTATTCGAAATTAATCGCACGATTAAAAATTTTTTAAACGCGATTAATTTTTAACGCATGTCACAATAGCTAACAATTGCAACTACTCTACCGACTCTGAGTAGTTACGTTGAATATGCGCTATGTAAATGCTTGCAGTCAATAAACACAAAGCAAACATGCTTTTACTATTGTGTTTACTTTTACTTTTTACTTTAAAGTTTAAAGTTTAAACTGAGCGGTTTTATCAAGAATTGTTTTAGCGCATTTCTAGAAATAATTGGGCGCAGTGACAATCGCGTTAAAAATTTAATCACGTTAATTAATTAACGAATTAATCTCGTTAGTAACGCGTTAAATGCCCAGCCCTATAAACTAATCTAATCTTAAAGCTTCTATATATAACCGTTATCGTAACGCAGTATAACAGTCTATTATGTGAGATCTGCACAAATAACATTATCATATGTTCATTTATGTATATACATATATTATTTTATATATATATATATATATATATATATATATATATATATATATATAACTATTTCTATATATATATATATATATAGAACTATTTTAAAACTACCAACCTCGGAGTCCAAGGGGGAGCAGTCGACATGTGGACGGCGGCAGGGCAGAGGCCGTACGTCGTCGGTGCCCCTCACCCGTCCGCCTGCACCCAGGTCCGCGGTCTCAGTCCGGGCCAGACGCGCTTCTGCCAGCTGCGTCCGGACCACATGGGCCCCGTCAGCGACGGAGCGTCGATGGGCATCAGGGAGTGCCAGTGGCAGTTCGTCTGGCGCAGGTGGAACTGCTCCATCGTCGACAACGACACGTCAGTCTTCGGACCCACCATCGAAACAGGTCAGGGCGGCAGCTGGAATGGTCTCTGCATGAGGACCCTATAGACGCTTTATTAGGCACTCTCTCTTGCCCTTGGTATATGCCTTTATATGTCCGTCAACTAAGGTATACGGCGAAGTGGGTGTGGTAAGGTAAGGTATAAGTCATATATAAAATATAGAAATGTATACAGTGTGGTATAAGCTCACCATGCAACACAAGGGGCCGAGGCGAAAACCTGTACATAACGTTGTGGGGACAGATTTTCAGGGCTGGATTTTTGCATTGTTGGGGACAGATAGGCCCAAGTCAAAACTTTGGGGACAGTCCCCTCTGCCCCCATTCCCCGTGATATACGCCACTGGAGATGGGAACGGATTCGAGTCTCAGCCTCTGGAACGGTTACTGTGTATATATAGGGACCTTGAGCAAATTCTTTATTCACAGTTGCTCAGCGCCATCGATTGACGCTTGGTCATTAGGTAATGGCGCTTAATAAATGCATAATAGTAGCAATAACAACAGCAATAACAATAATAATAATAATAATAATAATAATCATAATAATAATAATAATAATAATAATAATAATAATAATAATAATAATAATAATCATAATAATAATAATAATAGCAGTAATAATAATAGTTTTAATTTGTCTTTGTCGAATGAAACTAGCCATCCCAGAATAATGCTTTCCCTAATTTTTAAAATCCTAAATGTACCTCAGCTAAAAAAATAGTAATAATAGTAATTGTTTTAGATTTGTCTTAAGTGTTGTTCCTTATCTAATCTTGCAACGTCTTCTTGAATTGGCTAATCCGTGGATGGTTGCATGTGTTTAAAGCAAGCCGTGAGACGGCTTTTGTCCACTCCATCTCAGCGGCCGGGGTCCTCTATGCAGTCAGTCGAGCGTGTCGGGAAGGCCAGCTGACGAACTGCGGCTGCAGCCGTCGACCGCGACCGAAGCAGCTCAACCGTGACTGGCTGTGGGGAGGATGCGGAGATAACACCGAATACGGTTACCAGGTGGCTCTGGCGTTTGTTGACGCCCGCGAGAGGGAGAAGAACCACCCGCGACATTCCATACACCTGGCCAAGATGCTCATGAATATTCATAACAACGAAGCCGGAAGACGGGTGAGAAACTATCTGCGGGTTGGTGGATGGGTGGATGGTTGGTTGGATGGGTGGATGGGTGGGTGGGTGGATGGATGGATGGATGGATGGATGGATGGATGGATGGATGGATGGATGGATGGATGGATGGATGGATGGATGGATGGATGGGTGGATGGGTGGATGGATGGATGGATGGATGGATGGATGGATGGATGGATGGATGGATGGATGGATGGATGGGTGGGTGGGTGGGTGGGTGGATGGATCATGGATGAATGGATGAATGGATGGTAGATGGATGAGTGGATTTTGGATGGACAGATGGATGGATGGAGGGAGGGGAGGGAAGGAGGGAGGAAGGAGGGAAGTCAGAAAATAAAGGAAAGGAGGAAGTAAGGAAGTAAAGAAGGAAGGATAGATGGATGGATGTGCGTATATATATATATATATATATATATATATATATATATATTGTACAAAGGTGTGAGTAGACAGATGTGTGATAGGATGCGTCCATGTAATCAAGAAACAAACGAGTTTTCATACATTGTCTTCATCGTCTTCGATTACAACCCAATCGATGTGTTGCCTAGATGTACATATAGTTGCGATGACATGATAACCCTTTACCCGAAAGGCCATTTTCATTAAGGCTGTTAGCTTTCGGTCCTAATTGGGAAAACATGTGACAGGGCGCAGAAGAGCGTGTCCAGTTGAAATTCCAGATTATCATTTAAGGATTTCTGAAACGTTACAGTCCACTAATTCTGATTAAACGTCTGCGGCTTAATGGTTCAATGCACACACACATACATGTGCATAGATGTGCGCATGCGCGGCACGTTGGTCGGCTGGCGGCGCTGCGTGTGGCCCAAATTTAAGTTCATGGGTGGTCTGGGTGATAGTCATACCCTTTGGGCACGCATGGAAATCTGCCATGCATTATGTTTCTGATTGGAATTTTCATTTTCCAGCAAAGGATATCCCTCTTTGCTTATTGATTTTCCTGCCAACAGATTTTCGTCTTTACTTACTTTGTACTTTTCGTTCTTCCCAACTTTCTTCCATTCATCAGTTCATTCTTTTTTCATTCATTCCTTTCTTCCTTCATACCTTCATATTTTTCTTTCTGCTTTCTCTCCTTTATTCTCTCCTCCTTCCTAACTTCCTTCCTTCCATCCTTTCTTTCTCTTTGTCCATTCCTCTTAAGGAAGAAAAGATTGAAAAGTATATAGACTATAAGGTAGGAAGAATTTGTGAAAAGTGGTAAGGTATAGGAAGAATTCTTTCTACCTTACTACTTTTTCAATAGTTTCTTCTTTCCATTCCTTGTTTTCCTTTCATTGTCTTCTGCTGTATGTCTCTGTGTATGCCTCAGTGTCTGCCTATGTAGATATATGAAATGTATGTTCGTGATCGCACATATGAAGAAAGAACAGGTGTACATATGAAGCAGTAAGACAGAGACAGAGAGAGGCGGGTAGAACGACAGACACACAGAGGCAGAAACAGAAGCTGCTGAAAAATGATGGTAATTTACAGCATCCATGGCAGACCTAAATAGGTCCACAAATCATTCCACAGTTAGCCTCCTATGGACGTCGTCAGCCAAGTTTTGCCAAAATGGCCGTTGATGTTGGGTTCAGGTTGCACCTTCCGTGCTTTCACCGTTCGGTCAACTGACGCCCATACATCAGCCCATTGCTTACACACACTGTATATATGTATGCTCCGGAATTCAGCTCCGTTTCTACTTTTAAACGCGCTGGGAAGTAGTGTCTGCCCAGACCAGACATCGTAGTGTGTGTAACCCTATACGACCTCGCAAACATGCGCAATGTTGCCTTAACTATAGGCATTGCTTTTCATATAGGGGTTTAAGATGATACGCCTGGTTTCAAACTCCGGACACTGATGAAAAAACAGCGCAAATAAATTAATATGCAAATATAGGTAGTGAATATTGATGCAGGTTTTCATCAGTCAATGGATTACCTTATCGAATAATCTATTAGTCAATAGATTAATCGCAAATTTAAACAATTAGTCAACCGATCAGTTTATCGTTTAGTAATCGATCAGAAAAGCGAATGATTGAATCAATTAGTTAGTAGCTTATTAATAACTAAAATTAGATCAGTCAATCGATTAGGCCTAGTCAATCGCTTCGAGGCAGAGACTGAAATCGGAGAAAGTTTTTTCTGTTGTACAAATCGAATTGTCTAATTGGGATAGCTCACGGCAATTACAAGACTATAGATTACTCTTCAAACTCCCCTCGACGCCGTGGTATGGTTCTTTTCCCCTTTCCAGTTTCTACAGCCAGTTCGCCCAGGCACACTGGCACAGCAGCCCACTTGGTGTGGGGTCGAGAACTGGTAAACAAAGTGGGAGAAATAGCTGAGATTGACGACCGATTCGTAACTCCAGTAAAGCAGCCAAAGGCAATTCTGTTCACGCCGCCTCAGACTTAAACAAGTCCGCCCTCTTCGTGTACATGTCGAGCGAAGAACATCCGTTCCTTGAGGCTGGCCGCCGAGTGGATTACAGACCCTGCAAATCGGCCTTTCACCTCTGCAGAGCATTTGGTTTCGACTGGAGATTAGGCCGTAGAAACACAACGCACGTGGATGGATGGCACTTCGCACGAACCCTTGATGCATGCCAACGTCTTTTGCGGGATTGCCTACTTTAAATCGAAGTATGCAGGCCTACGTCTATATCGCTGAAAGGCAGAAATATGATATTTACAAATATAGATAAGTATAGATAGATAGATAAAAAGAGAGAAAGATAGAAAAATAGACAGACAGACAGAAAGACAGAGAGACTGACAGATAGACAGACAGATGGATGGATACATACATGCATGCATACATACATACATACATGCATGCATACATACATACATACATACATACATACATACATACATACATACATACATACATACATACATACATACATACATACATACATACATAAAAAGAAAGAAATGTACAGACATTGAGGCAAGCAGGCAGACAGACAGACGGACAAGTATACAGTGTACTGACGTTCATGTTGTGATAATCTCTGCATTTCTCCGGTGTCCAGAATGCAGGAAGTCATGCACCAGCTTTGAATCAAAACAAAATCAGTGAGGATCGGGTTCGGCTCCGAGTGGAGGAGGATAACAGACATCAGATCACATTACAATACGTCGTATCATTACGAAATGTACGTTACATTCCATTGTTACACGTAATCAGACAAAAGAAAGGCTGGTACTGATTTTTAAATAATCGTTTAATCTCCAAAATTTAATTTGGAGTAATCGATTAAATTCGATTAATTTTATATCTGTTATGTAAAGCGTAAAAACTGTCTATAATGTAGTCACTGAGTCAGTTACTACTTTCTTTCTACAAAAACTTCAATCAGTCCACATGCTGATGGTAATACGTCAGCTATGTGTTTCAACTGTTTTTTTAGCGAACTGTTTATTCCAATGAAAACAGTTAATTTTGTTGCCATCTTCGACTTTTTCATCAGCATTGATCTTAAAGCAAAATGATCGCTTAACTTTCCACGCAAACGTTTCAAATGAGAACGTATACCATTGTTCGTCATATTGCTCATTCCGGAAATGGGCCGCTCAACATCATGAAATATGCAAGAAAAGTAATCGAACAAGCCGAAATTAATCGACAAAACAATTAATATAACAGCGCTCGTGAATAAGCTGGTGCCTTGCGCTTGGCTTTCGAGTTGCGCTTTAAAAGTTTGGAGATTACGATTACGATACGAATCATACGATTACGATTAATCGATTAATAATTGATCGGTAAAATCTGCAGCCCTAGACGAAACATTACATTAAAACGTACGACTAATGACATTACAATACATTATTACATTAAAGCTTCACGCTGTATTACGTCCAGTCACACATAACATTACATAGAGTAAGCCATAAAGCAAGACATAACGCAAGACAGCGTAACGTAACTTTACTTTACACTACGCTCTGCACTACAAGACATGGTCAATGGTTTATTTTTTTTATACCGTTACTTTACACTATACGTTCTGCACTACAAGACATGGTCAATGGTTTATTTTTGCTTAGTTCTAATTACCAGCGTAGCTTCACCGCTGCCACGTGTCGTGTTTTCAAGAATGCGCCTGTGGGGAAAGGGAGAAGGGGAGTGAGGGAGAGGGAGAGGGACGAACGGACGGACGGACAGAGGGAGGGAGGGAGCGGAGGAAGGGGGAAGGTTCGTCGGTGGTGCTTTGCTATAATATATACACATAATAGGTCCTTGTGGCCCTCAATTTGACTATTTGTGAAGTGATGATATATAAACAAAGCCCCAAACGTGTCGGCCCAACCGTAAACAAGCATATATAAATATATACGGCGATATAAATATATGCGTATATAATTATGACATATATAATCCTATGCTGCGCGTGCCTATGCGTATACAATATATATATATATATATATATATACATATATATGCATATATATATAACGAGGTGGACCGTACATTCCGTAGAAGTGAGATGGCTATGATGGGGTAAGAGACGGAGGAGACAAATAACGAACCCGAGAAAGGGTAAATACATAAACCCAAACTGAGAACTATATAGATCCTGTATATATATATAATATACATATACATATATATATACGAATGTTATTGGTAGGTATGTGTGTACGAGTTAGTAATACGGGGCCTTTGGTGGTGTAGATTCTGCCCAGAGGCAAGTGGATACAATTACTGCCACATCTGGTCCGAGAGAGACGGGGAGGATAGAGGGAGGTGCGGGCGATGGATGGTTCGGACGCCCCGATAGACCTCTGCCACCGCCGCCACCGCTGCCGCCGCCGGGGCTTAGGAATTAGTACGATGGACGGTATAGGTATAGGCAGAGGAGGGAAGAAGGAAGCAGTCGCAAGGGTAGCAGAAGTGGGTGATGGAAAGCGAAGAAGATGGTATGGAAGCATTTGGAAGAGGGAGAGGAAGAGGACGAAGAAGCAGGAAGCGAAGTAGGAAGGAAAGAATTTGGAGGACGAGGAGAAAGAAACATGCGAAGGAACGTGCGATGAGGAGGAGTAGGAGGAAGAGGAGGAGGAGGAAGAGGAGTAGGAGGAAGAGGAGGAAGAGGAGGAGGAGGAAGAGGAGGAAGAAGAGTGGGTCACTAGGTCGACAAAGACGACGCCTGTGGGCTTAAGACGACACTAACACTTGGACATCATCAGATTAAACATAAAATGATGAAGTAGGCTACATGTATTAGGTCGAATTGTCTCGTCAGTCATGCATCATACCTTCAGCGCTTTACTGTGTTTTAGCAAGAATTTCTCAAGCACGAGAGAGAGACACTCACACACACAGACAGAGATAGACAGAGACAGACAGAGATAGACAAAGGGAGAAAAACAGGGAAGGAGGGAGAGAGAGGAAGGGAGAGAGGGAGAGAAAGTGAACAAGAGATAGAGAGAAGGCGAGCAAGAGAGAGAGAGAGAGAGAGAGAGAGAGAGAGAGAGAGTGAGAGAGAGTGTGTGTGTGTGTGTGTGTGTGTGTGTGATCAAGAAAAGACAGAATAAGAGACAGGGTATAACTTATATAAGAGAAATTGGGCTGAATGAAAGAGAGAATAGAATCATGAGAGATGGAAGTGATGGAAAGGAATGAAATATAGAGAATGAAAGGCGAAGAACGAGAAAGAGAAATTGAAAGAGAGCGAGAGAAAGCGACCGACAGACAGACAGACAGACAGACAGACAGACAGACAGACAGAGAATAAGAGAGGATGAGAGAAAGAAAGATATTGATAGAGAGAGAATGAGAAACAAATAATGAGAGATAAATAATGAAAGATAGAAACTGAGAGAGAATTAGATTAAAGAGAAAGTGAGAGAGAAAGAGATAGAGGCAATGAGAGAAAGTGAATGATAGACAGAGAATTAGAGAAAGAGAATGAAAGAGACAGAGAGTAAGATAGAATTTGAGAGACAGACAGAGAGACAGAGAGTCAGACGAATGAGAAACAGAAATTGAGAGAGGGAGAATAAAAGAGACAGGCAGATAGTGAAATACAGAGAATGAGAAAAAATGAGAGAGAGAGAGAGAGAGAGAGAGAGAGAGAGAGAGAGAGAGAGAGAGAGAGAGAGAGAGACAGAGAGAGAGAGAGAGAGAGAGAGAGAGAGAGAGAGAGAGAGACAGAGAGAGAGAGAGACAGAGAGAGAGAGAGAGAGAGAGAGAGAGAGAGAGAGAGAGAGAGAGAGAGAGAGAGACAGAGAGAGAGAGAGAGAGAGAGAGAGAGAGAGAGAGAGAGAGAGAGAGAGAGAGAGAGAGAGATGAGAGAGAGAGAGAGATGAGAGAGAGAGATAAAATGAGAGATAGATGATGAAAGAAGAGAATGAGAGGGAGAATTATACAGGGAGGTAAAAAAAGAGAGTCAAGGTCGTTTGTTGAAGAGATAGGAAAGTGACTGAGATGAACGACAGAGAGAGACAAATAATAATAATATTAATATAAATAATAATAGGCAGACGATAGATGGAGAGACTGGGGCTGAAGTGGGATTCATCGTGTGGATCCTAGAGACGGACAGATATTAATGATGTTTCATTTGGATTTGATGCGAATAAAAATGGTCTTGAACTCGGGTTTCGCTCATCGCTCAGCGATCGTTCCTCGTTCGTTTGCTTCGCAAATCCGGGTCTGTTCCAAGTTCGCCTAGCGCTATAAGAGCCATGGATCAAATGCATCCGGAGACAAACGGAGATGGCACCAGGTGTATAAGTAAGGAGGGGGAGGGATAAGGAAAGACAGATGCGTCGGGAAAGAGTGAGAAGGAGAGGCAGATGTATGCAGACAGGCAGAGAAAGACATGGAGCGAGAGAGAGAGAGAGAGAGAGAGAGAGAGAGAGAGAGAGAGAGAGAGAGAGAGATACAGAGAGACAGAGAGACAGAGACGTCTGGACGACAGACAGAGAGAGCGAGAGACAGACGGACAGACAGACAAAGAGAGAGACAGATGGAGGGAGAAAGTGGTGAGGGATGAAGGAGGCTGAATTGCGTTGATATTAAGATGGACACCGGTGTAGAGATGGGTGGAGGTACTTGTGGACGTGACTATGGATTTAGAGGGAAACGATATGAAGAGATATATATTATTGAGAGAGAGGGAGAGCCAGATATGTAGAGAGATAAGGAACTATATAGGGAGAGGGACTTCAACCAGCAGTTTATGCCGACCTGTAGCCTATACGAGTCGAGTTACCTCTGTTGTCATCGTATAGCTATATTTCCACTTTGGCAAGTATTAACAGGTGTATAAACATGCGGTCTCCTTATCGGCATCGCACTTATATACTGTTGTGAAGATCCAGGGCTTCGACAACGGACTACCATCTAAATGCACCTAAGTATATAGGACGGCATGGGCCATTTCAAATCATTCTAAGGCCCTAAGGGGCGATCCATCCATGCCCATATGGGTCTTTGAGTAATGTCATTAAGCTCCATAATAGCTTCGGCGAGAGTTATCCATAAAAATTAAAACCGGTAAAGGAACAAAAGGAGCAAAAACATGAAAACTAAAGCGAAGGACTCGTGAGAAATAATTGTGTGAGGTGTGTGCATGCAGGAACTACCAAAGAACGTTCGCCGAAAGACTAAGTCATTAGAAACTGTGTAAGCTTGAAACCGCAAAACTGGCTCCAGCCATTCTAATGACTTAAGCAGGTCCTCAGCATATTTTCGACTTAATGGCCTACCACATAAGGGTCAGATAAGTTACCCTAACCCTATAGCATACAATGTCTATATGCAAGATCCGAATTAGCATAGGAAGATTATGGCTATACGCTGGATAGACAATACAAACGAAGGCTTAACAAGACTTAAACTAAGTAAGTATGATCTTTATTAACCACGAGAACGGCGCTGAATTTGAAAAGTGATAGAAAAATAATGGGGATCATGACTAATCGCACGCATCGTTACTAAATCGCTGGCGTCATCATTGCTGCTGCTGCTTCTGATGATGATGATGATGATGATGATGATGATGATAACTAGCATATCTTCTTTCCTAACTTAATGCAACCGCCTCATTTAGCAACAGAATTTATGGATGATTTCGCCTACTTTAACATCGGATGAAACGTGTACTGTAAGTTTGAAGAGCTAAAAATGGAGCGATATAAAAATGTGCTTACACTCTCTGCATGTGTATGCTTACCGACATTATCCTTGCGCTGGATTGGTTCTGGACGTTTGTAGGGATAATTGGGGCGGACTTCATGATTGTAGATTTAATTGGAAATTAAAACATTTGCGATCAGTGTCGTCCTTCTCAGTCCAAACATGGCGAAGCAATTATATGAACGGGCACAGCAGGGACAGGCATCCCTGAGTTAAGTATTGGCAACTGTAGTAATGTAGCAAAACATTAGGCCTAAAACATGAAGCGCGCTTTGAGTCCGTATCACTGATAATATTATGTAATCACCGCAGGATGAAGGAATGGAGTTGTAAGTTTATCCAAAACAGTTTGACATGCCTTGTTTTTATAGATTTAGCAAAGTGATCTGCCGTTGGATACATCATATACATAAAGCATAAAGAATTATCAATCATGTCTCCGAAATCATTTGGCATCCTTTGTTCTCTCAGCCACTTCCCGTAACCATACTCGGGCCAGACATCGAATACACCCTTAATTAAATTTCCCCACCACTTGACTAGTAGTGCGAAACCGACAGACACTGCACGTTAGGGGAGACTTGGCACCCTTGATCCTTTTTTGAATTTTTCAAATTTAAAAAAAATATAAAATCGCTATCAAGTTTTATTAGATTCCATTTAATAGCAATTATTTTTTTCTATCTAAGTTGCATAAAGTGGTTTTCGCAAATACGAACTACGAAAATCTACAGGCAAAAAACACAAGGCACCCATAAGGGATCAAGGGTGCCAACTCGTTGGCACCCTTGATCCCACCCATGTGCACCCTTGATCCCCAATGGGCGCCCTTAATCTGTTTGTCTGCAACAGGAAGGAAATGTTGGAAACGATTTTTTTAAATGAAAAAAGTGCAAACGTTACTTTGGATATTATGAAAACAATGCAATTCGCAACATTTTGACAGCCGAAACTTATATATATATATATATATATATATATATATATATATATATATATATATATATATATATATATATATATATTTATATAAATGCATTTTTTCATCTAATTACGCCTACAGTCAGAAAGTGTAGGCCAATTATAGTAATAAGGTAGTCGAGAAGTAGCCTAGGTAGTTGTTGACAGATCATGTAGCTATGAAGCATGAAGAAGACTGAAAAACACTGAAAAAACTGAAAAAGACTTTTCTTCTTCGCTGGTAAAAATTTGCTTTGTCACAAAACGTTTCTTCTTCACTGGTAAAAATTTGATTTGCCACAAAATTGGCTTTACACACTATCCGGGTTGACTTTCGTTTTTCTTACATAGCGTTTCAATGTCATCCGATTAATGCCAGTTTCTTTATCAACTGTATTGACACCACTGCCTTCATTTCATATTTAGAAATTTTACCTCTTCGTGGTCTAGGCTGTTTGTCTTTCTCTTTTTATAATAAATATGAAAACTAATTATGGTAAGTATAAAAACATAAAATATATCAATACAAACATTATTCTCAATTATACATAAATAAAATTCAAAACAAACGTCTTGTTAATATGTGGTATATATTCAACATTATGTAGGCACCCTTGATCCTGGGATCAAGGGTGCCCATACCAGGATCAAGGGTGCCCATACAGGGTGGGATCAAGGGTGCCAAACCATTCAGTTTCCACTTTTTGAATAATATAATTTTTAATGCATGCACTAAGTGTCTCAAACCAGATGCAACAAGTAAACAGATCAATTAACTTCATAAATGTAATAAACAAATTTGGAACTTACTTTAAAATCTTGGTTTACAGAGTTCGTGGTGACGTTGAAAAAATTACTTTTTACCTTCAAAATTTAATTTTTATGATAATTTTTTTATTCACTCTAACCTAGGACTAAAAGACACCAAGAAGGTCAAGCCAATAAACATAATAGAATGGTTCACTGCTTTTCTTTAATACATTAGTAATTAAGGCAAAATGACTGAGGGATCAAGGGTGCCTAGGGATCAAGGGTGCCAAGTCTCCCCTATAATTAATCACTGTCACGCTGTTTAAGTGATGATCCTGTGGCTTTACCTCAATGTTCAAGAGTTCTTTTGCATATGTCACCATGCAAGCAAACGAAATATCAGAATAACCTATCTTAATTATTGAAAATTAATAATATTCTTCATGTTACCAGTTCCAGTTTCACACGACACAAGGAGTTGTTACGGCGGACTCAGTGATGAATGCGACGCGTAACCACGTGACGAGCATTTATACCCTGAGGGATATTACATGTCTATGCACCCGTTGGAAACCATTTGTCTCGAATGCTGGCTGCTCACTGCGTAGTGTTCCTCCAATCCATCCTGATTACAACGAACGGGTTTTATGATAAGCAACGCACAGTAAAACATAATTTCAGAAGCACACCATGCCCCACGACGTCAACGGTCAATGACCCGTGACAAAAGGTTAAAACGAAATCATCTACCCCTAAACTGTCTTTGACATATATAGCAATAATAGCATTCGTCTATATTCATCTCATGCAGTAGGCAACTGCACATGCAACTATTTATGTTCTTTGCTTTGGTGTCTAGTGGCAGTAGGTGGCCGCATCAGTCATGTTATTAAAATAACTACTGTCAGCCTATAGGCTTAGGGTCTACTGTGTGATAATAAAGCTTAATCAGCGAGTAACTTGTGTTCGATATCAGTAAAAAGTCACACTGACCGACGATATGCCACAGTTATTTGGTGACTTTTCAGCAGCGTCCATGTTTATATAGGCCTACTTGTGTACACTGTATTCGGTGTCTGCTCTTACAGCCATTAATTCTCGCCATCCAATGACAGTATCATTACTTCTCCGCAATAAATCGCGAAAGTCATGCTATATAACAATAAAATCCGTCTTGAATGAGGGGAAGGTGCTTTGTTGATCATTTACTGTTTCACTGGCATTTCGTTGACAGCCTATATTATGTAGGCTATTGTCAATAATTACATACGTAGCCTATAGACAAAGTATCTAAGGTGGTGGGCATTATTAACACACTCAAGTGGAAGCTGCCTACTGGAATCCTAAGGAATTTATATAATTCGCTTATGCTGCCCTACCTAAGGCATTTGTACTGTACTACTGCTTGGGCTGGAGGCTCTCCAAATCGCCTTAAACCTATTTTATTACTCCAGAAGAGATCGATTAGAATTATTGCTGGTGTACATTACCTTGCCCATAGTTCCCCACTATTCAAATCTCTCAATTTACTCTCCATATATGATATTTATCGTCATCAACTGGCCACTCTTATGTATAGGCATCAGATGGGTCTTCTTCCTCCCATATTTAAAAAATTTTTCACAACTAATTCTGACCTCCACCAATATAATACACTAAGAAGCACGATTATCGATCTGCTTTATCTAGAATTGGGGCTCGCTCTTCCTCGGTTCGTATCACGGGTCCCAAACTATGGAATTCTATTGATCCTTCTGTACGATCTGCCCTTTCTCTTTCATCCTTTAAATATACTTTTAAATCCTTATTGGTCTCCCAGTACTTCTAAATTATCCTACTTTACTCGAAATTAATATTGTTGACTTCCAGTGATCCTTTCCTGATGTAGCCTTTCTGTTTTTGCTTCTAGTACCACCCTACCCATCTAGTTTTCCTACCTATGGGGATGACTCGATAAGCACTTTGTGCTTCTTCTCCTCATCAGTTGTTATTCTAGTGCTTATGAACCGATGTATCTTATTATTGCACTGTTTATAACATTAACTTGTCTAGTTATCATTTCTGAACATTGTTTTAATGTATATTATGTTTGTTTTTTGTTTTTTCTATTGAGTTCTTGCTGTTCGCTGATTCAAATAAATAAATAAATAGGCCTATAATGTTCTTTATGATTCAAGCTGTCGATGTACTTACTTATGTAATTTCCTTGGTGCAATGCAATAGAGAATGTATTTTGCTCAGATCAAGAATTTATATAGCTCCTGTTGAGACATGTGTTTGCAGCTAAGCACAGAATCAGACAACAGACTCACACACAGACAATTAGGCTACACAGAGTGTCACAAACACGCAGTTAGACATAGAGACTGGCTGCCTCATTGACAGTCTATGGACTGACTGACTGCTTGGGGCATACAGATAAGATATGACATAAAAGGACACGTAACTTGAAGTAAAATTAGTTACAAATGGCAAAGTAAACGTAGCCATTTAAGATATCGAAAAGCTATATATATTACGTGAAACGCTTACAATACAAAATAATCAATTTGACACTGTGGCCAGCTCGTTGAACATTCTCTTTACAGTGCGAAGTGTGCATAACAGCGCCTCCTCTCAGTCCTCTGAGACAATTACTTTGTACGGACAAAGAATAAGATGTCAACGCACATTCTTTGCACACCATCGAATGATGAGTGTCGAACGGACGGACATACAGAAAATGTAAATTTCGGTTCGCTGTGGACCCTTCCAAATGCCAAGACAGTTTAAGTGTGAATAAACCAGTTCCAACTTGTGTAACCCGCACGGCATATTATAGGTTAGGGACCAATGTTCCAGCCCAAGAGACGTGGAAAACAGTTGGTCAAGGAGACTGAATGTTTGATGCTCAGTGAGGACCATGTCATACACGGAATGCGTATGTCAAACAACGAATAGCTCTACATAAACAAAACCAGCTGCCAGCCTTTATAGCAGTGAAATAGCGTCGACGCTGTCTCCCTGCTGTGATAAACACTGCCTGTCTATAAACTCTCCCTCTGGCGTGTCGCCACACAGCGGGCGACAGAGTGTGTACCGCGGCGCATGGTAATACATCTCAAAACATAATTTAGCTGTATTGCGATCAAGCGTTTACTACATGATGCGACATCTCTGTATGATCTTGCGGCTGTGGGATGGATTGGGATTTGGGATTACTGGCGGTCAACATGTGCGAGTAAATGTACCTTGCATGGTTGAATAGACTGATTTAAATAAACTGAGTTATATTCAACACTGCGTGCTCAGTGTGTTTGTTGACAACATTCAAGTACATGGGTGAAGGCCGCATCCAGAATGAGCTTAAGATGAATGCTATCCACCCATGCGGTTCACTACGTTTAGGTCTCTTGCGGTTGGTTCTATCGTATTTTTCGGGCTTTTGCACGAAACTACCCTCAGATGTATCATGGTAATATGGCTGGCCCGGTTAGCTGCTTTGGTAAGTGCGCATGTCCCATGCGTCCCTGTGCGTGCTCATCCCTGCTTGCCTCCAGATGGTTGCTTATTTAAGATATTTTGATCTCGGGTTAGTACGAAGACTTTAAAAGGCGTGGCACCGAATCAAACGGGCAAGGCCATTATGGGGTCGTTGTAGAAAAACGCGTAGACCTACATTTACAATTTTCATATGGTAAATACTTATTGCGTGAACTGATGTTTGGTCCATTTACAGGCGGTGTCTGGCTACGTCAAAGCGGCCTGCAAATGTCACGGAGTTTCTGGTTCGTGCAGCATGAAGACCTGTTGGAACCAGCTGCCGACCTTCCGCGAGGTCGGCGATCGCCTCATGCACAAGTACGACACGGCCACCGAGGTCCAGTTCAACAAACCGGGCACGATACTCGTATCGCGGAATCCGACGACGCGCCGAACCCAGGCGCAGGCGACACGCCCAGCCAAGGAGGACATCGTCTACGTTGAACAGTCGCCCGACTACTGCACGGCGAACCCTTCGACCGGGTGGAGCGGAACCCACGGCAGGCGATGTCAGAGATCGGCGGTCGGAATGGACGGATGCGACCTCATGTGCTGCGGAAGAGGTTACAACTCGATCCGGACAAAAGTGTCGGAAAGGTGCAACTGTAAGTTCCACTGGTGCTGCTACGTCAAATGTGATACGTGCGAACAGACGGTCGACATTTACATATGCAAATGACCATGCACGCACTGCAGTGAAATATTATGCAAATCCACGACGTAGCCGTATACACAGGCGTAAAGGGCGCGGCTGCTTATTTACTTGTACAGAATTTATAGTCTATTATTATTATAATGTGGCTCATAACAATAAGACGACAATCTACTGAAATTATTGACATATTATATTTTATGTTATAATTATACAGCAATTTAACCACTGTGTAGAACAAACAAGTGTAATCTGTAACTTACAGTGCTCTTGTGAGGTTCTAGTGCCCTTGTGAGGTTTATAATGTAATGTAATGTAATGTAATTAGTAATTTATATAGCGCCGCTCACAGCCGAGGCTATTCAGTAGCGCTCCCAGTGCGAGAACCCCGAGAGAAGAAATAGGTTTTAAGGAGAGAGAGAGACAAAGACAATGATCCAGAAAGGAAAGTCTCATGCAAAGTGAAGGGAAGCGGGCATTCCATAAAGAGGGCCCAATGATGGCAAAGGATCGAGTTTGAGCAATCGTGGTCCTAGCTCGTGGGACAAACAAGTCAGACCGGTCCAGGTGCTGCATAAATAGCCAAATGCATACATACGGTACATACATACAGATACATAATCTGTTCTTCTCAATGAAGCTGAGCGTCAAAGTCCAATTCAGACGTGGTTGAAAATCTGCAAAAATCATTTAGCTGACTGACATGGTAAAATATTTGTAGAACTCCCATTGTAGATGTCCACATAAAAACCCAAACTCATTACAATTAGATAAAACAACTAAATGTTTGCCCGTCACGGTTAAGTTTAGCAAGCTATGGTGTGCCACTAAAAGTCAGCCACCCCTTCCCTTTCCCCACCTCCCCTACCTCCAGTTCCACCCCCTCCGCTTACCCGCTCCTTTCCCTCTACCTTTCTCCTCTGCTCTGCCCGCCTTTCCCTGCCGTCCGTCTTCCTCTCCCTCCCTCCCCATCCCCTCCTCCTCCCACTCCCCTTCCCTCCCCAGCCTTCACCTCCCTCCCTCCCCATTCCCCTTGACCCCTCACTCCCCTGCCATCCCCCTGCCACTCCCTTCCCTTTCAATTTCCCCGTCCCTCTGCCCCCATCGCTCCGCTCACCTCCATCCCGCATTCCCTTCCTCTGCCATCTGCTGCATCGACAAGTTAACCACGCAAAGCAGAGTATAGCCTGAGGTTATGAGAAACATAAATGCTTGCTGTGAGCTGCCATCTGGCGAATGACACAGTGAGAAGTGACACTTGAAGAAAGACGGACACAAGTTCATTTCTGTTTCATTATATTATTAATAAACGATTGAAACAATCATATCAGAAAAGTTCAATGAGAATTAGAAATCTTACGTTCAGCTAAACTCAGTGAGTTAGCATTATAATCTTAAAACAAATTTAAAACCAGACACTGTAGCACTTACCACACGCAATTCATCATGAAGATCAAAAAATGCAGACACAATTTGTGCAGAAATAGGAGGTATTGTAAGATTGAGCAGCTGAAGAGCATTTTCTGATACAGAAGATGGATAAATCTGGTAAAGTTCTGATAAACCAGCTAGCGAGCTCCATATCTGAAAATGGCAAATAATGTCTTAAACTGCAATGTGTGGTGATAATTTGAACTAGTGTGCTAATCAATAATATAACAACAACAATAATAGCAATAATAATAGTAAAAGTAATAATAATAATTGACTCTGGAGGCTTGTTTACAATCGATGCTTGAATTGATTTTAATTGTTAATTTTCTTCTAGCTTTTGCACTTTGTTTTCTGTTTTTGGCTGGTAGGTGCACTTCTTTGAAGTTTCACCTCAATTCAAACAAGTTTTTGTTAGCTTTTGACACGCATTTCACTGTATTTCTTGACTTGAATCGTACGCACTAAGTCGCTGATATTATTGCTCAGCAGGCATGCACATGGCCACCTCTGTTTCTCGGCCATGGCTCCTCTCTCAGATCATTAAGAAGGCCAAGAGCATATGCAGCGTATGTCGTGACATCTAGCCGACAGCATGTGTAGTATAGTAGGGAACCAGTCATAATGGCAGACATGAAAATAGATGTTTACAAGTAAGTGCAGAAGCTAAATATCGGACATTTATTTTGGGAATAAAAGATATTAAACCTAAAATATAACATTTGGCGAAGAGGAAAAACTTATAAAGAAATATTACAATGACTGAATTTGGGCCAATACCCCAGTTTGCTCTGTTTCTATCCGACGTCGGCCCAGCATCAATGGCACTGCGGTGGAAGAAATGGACAGACCGATTCGAGAACCTAATGACAGCACTTAATATCACAGATGACAAACGCAAGCGTGCACTCCGCCTACACTTGGCAGGCGAAGCTGTATATGACATATTCGAAGGTTTGTTCGTTGAAACGACCTGATGATTTGAATTCAGGTGAGAACAATGTCTACACTCTGACAAAATGTGCACTTGATGAACATTTCAGTCCAAAGAAGAATGTTGAATTTGAAATATTTAACTTTCACCTGGCCAGATAGAATACAGATGAAACCACAGATGCTTATCATGCAAGACTTTGCACATTAGTTAAATACTGTGATGTGAAGCAGAAATAAAGTCTCACATAATTCAAACATGTAATTCAATGAGACTGCAAAAATAATAATAATAATAATCACTTAACCTTAGTGACAGAATCATCACAACTGGTAATGATCGAACTGCTGGAAAAAGAACATCAGAAGCTTTTTAAGGAATTGGCAATCTGAAGAACTTCAGAGTAAAACTTCACATTGATGATAGTGTGAACAAGTCTGCACAGCAACAATTCGGAGCCGGACAATTCGGAGCCGGACAGTTCGGAGCTGGGCAATTCCGAGCGGATAAGTCTGAGCGAATTGAGTTGAAGATCCTGTGAACTTGAAATTTAAATAGAATTGAAGTGTCGACAATTTATTGTTTTGGCGCTCTAAATTATTCGCCCACTGTTATTCTTCTTTGAATAAAAGCTGCATCGATGAAAATTTATTGCTTAAAATTAAATAGAAGTTAAACTGATGAAAATAATTCTTGCTTAAATAGAAGTTGGATTGATGAAAATAATTCTTGCTTAAATAAAAGTTGGATTGATGAAGATAATTCTTGGCCTCTCCCAATTCCGCTCCGAATTGTCCGGCTCCGAATTGCCCGGCTCCCAATTGTCCGCTCAGAATTATCCGCTCCGAAATGTCCGCTCCAAATTGCCCGGCTCCGAATTGTCCGCTCCGAATTGTCCACTCCCAATTGTCCGGCCCAAATTGTCCTAGAACCTTTGTGTTGATATGAGACAAGCTATTCTTCGTGAGAGGCATGTAACCCCTACCCTGGAGGACATCATCAGTGACCTAAATGGAGCAATGAAGTCCTCAAAGTTAGATCTTAGGGCCAGATACAATCAACTAGAATACCAGCCAGCCGTTAACATAACAACGCTTTCTACTCACATTGGTTTATTTCATTACAAGAGACTGAATTTTTGAATTTCCTCAGCCAGCGAGGTATTTCAAAACACCATAGACTGCAAAAAAACCAAAGCAAAGGCATCGTTCAAACGGGGACCTGTCGAGCAGCAGGTGTTTGAAGAAATCAAGGCATGTTTGTGCCAGAATGCGGTTACAGCATATTACGACCAAAATAAGTGGTCATATGTCACATTAGATGCAAGTCCTTTGGGTCTCAGTGCCATACTTGCTCAGAAAGACAATCAAGTAGAGGTCTGCGGGTAGAGCATATTTGCTACCCGACCCGTACCTGTAACACAGAACCACTACCCGTACCTCGCACTCCGACCCGTACTCACAATTACTACCCGACACTACCAGTACCCGCGGGTATACCAGTACCCGTAGACTACTTTCAGCATGACCACGCCTGCCCTGATAGTCCCTGTCCCTACCAGGCCAACAGTGTCTGGAGCCCAGCATGTAGAAACACAATAAATAGACTGATGATGATGATGATGATGATGATGATGATGATGACATTGATGATGATGATGATGACGATGGTAGTAGTAGTAGTAGTAGCATAATTAGTTACAGCAGCAGCAGCAGCAGTAGTTGGTAGTAGTAGTAGCTGTTCTGTTGTGGCATTAGTAATATAAGTGTTAGCAGCAGCAGCAGTTGTAATGGTAGTAGCAGCAGCAGCAGCAGCAGCAGCTATTGTAGTAGTAATAATAATAGACCGTCAACTTATGGAACCTGTTTACATGCAACTGCTGTGCTTTCTCAATTGCATTGTACATTTTATATTTGTGGTCTCTACTGTCACTTAATACACTAAGTTAATAGTACGTTGCAGACCCGGTCAGGCCCATTGTGCGCCTACATTCTCTATTACATGTGACGCTGACATTGTAAAATGTCCCCAAAATTTCACGTCGGTATGGGTAAAACCGGGTATACCCGTACCCGTGATGACTCTACCCATACCCGACATGACCGGTGAAATGTGTACCCGACCCGTACCCGATCCACACCAAAAAGGAATTCAGAATCAGAGATACTGTACTAGGGAAAAAACTTTGAGCCAGTAAGATGACAGTAACAAAAATTAAAGGAATAGAGATCACAGCTGAAAAACAAGGACACTACATGACAAGAACTCAACATTTTTCAAGAAGGTGGAGAATGTTGATCAAGATGAGGATGAAGATGTCCGTGATCTTGGATTCATTCTCGATCCTGTCCTCTCTCTGTCTGATCACATAAATAGTCTCTCGTTTCTGCTTCTACTACATACGCCAACTCCGTGCCATCTGCCAATCACTCCCACTGCACGCTATAACAACTTTGGTCCATGCATTGATCTGTTCCAGGATTGACTATGGGAATGCGGTCTACATTGGTCTCTCCTCTACAAATACATATAAACTTCAGGCCATCCTAAACGCTGCCCCCCGGCCTCATAGGGGGCATTGAAACGTTTGACTATATCTCCCATTTAATCCGTGACTCCCTTCACTGCCAGCGCATCCAATTCAAGCGTTCTGATCCCTCATGCAAAGCTGTCTTGCTCAATATCTTAGGGCTTATTGTACCCCAGTATCGTCTCTGCACAGTCGTTCCTCCCCTCGGCCCGTGGTTTTTGAGTGGTGCTATATAAATATTCGATTACGATTATGATTACAATCCCAACTCGAATGTGAACACCAACACCAAGTGTAGCAATGCCAACACAAACTGTAACACCACCTTGCACGACACTGCCAACTCAAGAAGGACATGGTACTGCTGTTCCGACGTGACGTTATCCACATCGCCTGAATAGGAAGCCACCAAGACGACTTACCCCAGAATAAACAGGATTGATGTTTTGATGGACTATATATAAAGGAACTCTAATGGGCCAGTCATGGACACTATAGAAGTCATATAAACAGTCAATATAAAAGTCAATGTAGAAGTTAGCATTTAAAAGAAGGGGGGACGTAGTATGGTAGGAACCCAAGTCAACCAACTGGAACCTTGAATACTGAGAATTTTATACAGCGCCTCTTCAAAGATATCTTAGTCAGGGGCACTCTCTGCGCTAAATTATGTTAAGTGTCATTAGTAGACTCATTGACGAACCAAAAATATTATATCAGTTAGCAAAACTATTTTTTCATTGTATTTCTTAATTTATATAGTGCCGCTTACAGCAGTGGCCATTCAGTAGCTTCCCAGAGTGAGAAATCCCAGAGAAGAAGGTTTTGAGAAGGAACAAGGCTATAGAAAGAGACCTAGAAAGAATGGTGGAGCAATTTATAGAGGAGGGAAGGGCATTCCTCAAAGGGAGGGCCCAGTAGTGGCAAAAGACTAGTTTGGGGCCATAGTGGAACAACAACAGTGTGCCTGACCAAGGAGCGGAGAGGTCAATGAGAAACTGAAGAGAGACGGGAGTGAATGTGATTCCTAAGATATTTAGGAGCAAAGCCTCCCATTTGGACTTAAGGACTAGGACAAGAACTTTGAACTGCATTCGGGCTCTGAGAGGAAGTCGGCAGTGCAATTGATTGATCATAAACGAGGAGATATGGGAGAATTTAGGAAAGCGAGCAATCAATCTCTCGCAGCAGCTTTTAGAACCCTGACTGGAATAGGGGACTTAGGACCTTGGAAAGACGAATTGCGAACAGAATTGCAATAGCAACAATTCCCAGAACAGAGAATTGCATGGATTACTGAAATCAACTTCCATGAGGAGACAGATTTCAGAATGGCCCTGATACGCCAGAGAGCGAAAAGTAGGAGGGCATGTAAGCTGAGTGATATAATGAAAGTGCGAAAGTAAGTAAGAATATTCTTTATTGACTAGCAAACGCACAGCACTGTACATAAGGCAAGATTAATACATTCAAACAAACAAACAAATTTATATATGTCAAGCAAAGAATTGAATGGGAGAAGTTAATGTATATCAGAGGAACATAGGGGAGGAAGAGTTAGGGCTATAGTCATAGAGGGAAAATGAAGAGCTTAAATAGACTGATCTAGGGAAAACATTGTTTATTTGTATAGCATCTGGGCAAGGAAGCATTTCTGAGTCAGGTTGTCAAACATGGGAAGCTCATGGTTATGGGACCGTGGTCGAAGCGATTAGCGAGATTGCTTGATAAGCGGTAACAATTTATGCAACACATGGCAAGGATTGTGCAGAATACAGGCAAAGAGTTTGGTATCCGCATTGCTGCAAAGAGTCTCAAATGAGGGAGAAAATGAGGTAAGTACCTCTAGCGACCAGCCTCCGGATAATTCCCTCAAGGGTCTCCCGTTCCCCCTTTCTGCTCAAAGCCCCACCACACAGGCGAGTTAAATATAGAATTATGCCGCAGCGCTCAATCCAACCATCAAATAAGTCGCATAGAACCCAGGTGATCTTGTGATCCTAAGAGTAAAAAGACCCTTTTCTTTTTATTATATGTTAAAGCGGCTGAGAACCCCAAATGTAAGCTCAACATCCAGAATATTTAGAGTGTTCACCCGAGCGATACCCATTAGCGGAGGGGTACCATATCGATGGCATCCCGAAGGTGCGTAAGAATTATCTCACTGGACTTTCTTTTATTAAGTCATATGTTTAAAGTATGTGCTGAGAACCCAAATTTGCTCAAGCTAAGCTCAACAGAAGAGAATGATTGGGAAGACAGAAAAGGAGAGGGTCAAGTGGGTCTCCATGCTGGAGGCCAGATTGCGAAAGGAGTGAAAAGTCTCCATATTTGAGAACAGTTGATCTACTATATGCTAGGTGACAGTATGGGATGGGCTCAGGAATGTGCTCAGAAACTGCTGTCAACATCCCCACTCGGCTCAGGTAATTAAATGCATTGCTAAAATCCAGTTTGACCAGGACTGACCCTGTCAGAAAGCGTCTAGCAGCATGTGCAGCTGCCTCACAGCCCCAGGAGTACCGATGCCAAGCTGCAGAGGAGCAAATAGTTGGACAACTGAGTGAGAGCATGTGCATATTCGCATTTTTAAGCCAGATAATGCCAGTAGTAGCTAACTGCAATAGGGCAGAGATCACAGACTTCTGTCTCAATGCAAACAGAGTTCCCCTAAAATATTGTGCAATGGTACAATGACAGTTTCCTGCCAACAAGATGTTTGTTAGGATGGTGAGTGATGAAAGGAGGGCTATCTCAACCTCCTTATAAGGTTGAGGACGTATTCCATCAGGTCCCCTGGCCAACCCAGCAGGGATGGAATGAACCATGCATATCACTTTGCATATTACTTTGCATATTGTTACGGGTTCATACTAGCTATAACAAAAGCTCAACTGGGTTGTCATCTATTTTCAAGAGTATAATTCTCGCCAAAACAACAAATCAAACGATACATTACCAACGGTAGAACGACGGTGAAAGGAAGGATAGCCTCTTCAAGGCGAAAAACGACCAACTAACAAGAAGTCTGCAACTCAGCAACGGGCTGACGAACATCACAAACTGAAGCACCGTAAGAAGACTTGAAAATGGCACAAGCCACGAACTAACTTGACTACCATGCAACCCAGAGAGATCTCAGACAAACCGACTAGCACGAAGGCTGAGTTATCGGAGACTCTCTAACCGCCCCTTTTCGTACCTCCTTATATAGGCGACTCCCCTCGGCTAATACCCAAGCAAAACCATGGCCCATCCCAGGACCGGTTAGGACTCCGTCATGAGACCCCAACATACCTCCGGCCCACAAAAAAGGCAGAAACCAGAAGGGTTTCTGACTTAACTAACATGCACATACAATCAAAATCACAAATCAAAAATCAAAACACAAATATACAAATATCAAAATGAAAACAGTTACTCTGTACACACTCAGACGTTCACTTACGTCTCCCTAAGCATGATTTCTCAGTCACCAAAGGTGAACCGACAAACTAAGTCTGCTAACACTTTCAGACAACTCGTTCTATACCCAACGTTCAAAAAACAACGTTGCAGTCCACAAGGCAAGAGTTTCTCGTTCCTCGTGTCACCAAACTTTTGAAGAATGTACACCAACTGTACCGACCCAAGGTACACCTCGGAAGCGCGAAGAGCGGCGAGTAGGCCAACCAAAGCCACCTCGACATCCGTTTCCATCAACGGAAGCAACGCCGTGCAACTCCTGACCGAAGTATCACCAAATTCACCATCCACCAACGTCACGACAGTCAGACCCATCCAGAGAAAGACGAAGGCGCTCAGTCCTTTAGATCCTCGTCTTGTAAATCGTCTGCGTGCCGAACACTCCTTGACGACCAGAAGCTCCATCGCCAGTCGTTAACTTCTTGCCTTCTGCAATCTCTTCCCTCTGTACCATTAATGCCAGTATACTACAAGGCTCTGGCCTTGGACCTACTGATTTTGTCATAGCCATTTCTATAGCCTTAAACCTAAATACAGTAGAAACCGTCTCCCTAAATATGCCGACGATAGCTACATGCAAGCTGGTCCCTGCTTCCTGCATTGACAGCACTCTTTCTGAACTTGACCATTTCTCTAAGTGGGCAATGGGCATCCATCAGTGTGATTCTCGTTAACGATAACGATAACGAAAATGTTCGTTAACGAAAATAAAATGATTTCGTTAACGATAACTATAACTATAACTAAAAATATCATTAACTATAACTATAACTATAACGAAAATAACAATAACGAAAATTCATCTTTATTTTCGTTAATACAAAAAATAAAAATAGGAAGTGCAATATGGACGAATCGACATAAATGAGAACGAAAAATGTGATATTTTTATTATGCAATTTGTCAGTTACTTTGGAAACTCGTGTATTGTTGAAGCTTAATGCATCCATGCTTCAAAGGCTTTCAAAGCTTTGAGCAAATTGTGAAACAACGTGTTAATACGCACAATTTTGCTTATAGCCTTAATTATTGTGACAAAGTAGTAACTAAAATTAACTAAAATAAAAATCCATTAACTATAACTATAACTATAACTAAAAAATTATACTAACTATAACTATAACTAAAATAAGAAACCATTAACTATAACTGTAACTATAACTAAAATAAAATCTCTAAGGAAAATTACACTGGCATCCATTAGCAATCTTAAATTAAACCATGCTAAGACCAGTGAAATGTTTGTCAAACGACCGAGGTCCAAACCTATTGCCCTCCCTCCTCTCATCCCTGGCATCGAGCGGGTCCAGGAGATGGTTATTTTGGGTGTCATTATCTCTGATCGGATTGGCTTTGGGGCACACATGGACAAAATATGCTGCAAACCCCGAAAATCCATGTTCGCGCTACGTGTTTCGTTCACCCACGGTCACCACGGTGAACGTCTCTTTGACATTGTTAGAGCTACTATCCTCGCACGGCCACGTTATGCCTCCTCTGTTTGGTGGGGATTTGCCACTGTAGGGGAACATAAACGCCTTAACGGTATTCTGAGAAAAATGACCCGTCCAGGCTTCCTCCCTGCCGATGTTCCTAGTTTTGACAAACACTGTTCTAGAGCTTATTCTACTCTTTCCGTTCAATTCTCTTAAACCCTTGTCACTTCCAGTTTATTCATATAATAAAGTCATATTTTTCACAGATCTAGATGGATTAAGTACTTTTATATCGAAATCATCGGTGAAAAAATTTGAGGTAAATAAAAAGCCCAAAATGTACTACATTTGGCATAAAATGCTCAAAATTGCGTCGGCTTCTGGGGCTCCGCCCCAGACCCCGATGGGGAGCTTTACGACGCTCCCCATACCCCTAAGTCGTTAGGGGCTTCTTGCCTTCGGCAATCGCAGCTTCGCGCCTTCGGCGCTCGCAATTCCCGGCCTACCCCACTCACATATTCTAGTATACGTCCCCCCAACTTCTGGGCCGTGGTTGCGCCCCTGCTAAGTATACACAGCAATTAGATGTGTTAATAATTACATAAATATATAAACTTTGAATTAATTATAACTATATCAATTTATCAGTTAACAATTTCTACGGTTATCAGTTAACAATTCTACGGTGTCTTTATCCGACTCACTACATGTAACAACAATGGCGCATCAAAATCAACCGCAGTCAGATCATATAGGCCAACCAAGAATGCCAGTATTGTTGTCTGTTTCTCTGATTAGGAATATTGAATAGGTCTTCTACATGAATATCACCCGCATCGATGCTTATGGATGACCGTCGGGTGGGGTATCAGGCCAATAACCCTCTGGGCAATAACCTCCCGGGCGGTCCGGCCAATAACCCCGGCTATTAACCTCCTTATGAAATTTACCTCCGGTCAATAAACCCCCATTGCCCATAACTCCCGAGGAAAATAACCCCGAGTCAAAACCCCGGCCAATAATCCCCCAACTTAATAATAATAATAATAATAATAATAATAATAATAATAATAATAATAATAATAATAATAATAATAATCTTCGTTTAATTTCAAACTGACACAATGCAGGATGATTACAAATCAGTATGAACGGATGATCACAAGTTATTACAGGAGTCGAATTTAACTTTATACGACACCATGCAAGGCGCCCATCACGTCCTACATCTCATTTTTACGAACGCGCCATCTCGCGAATGGTAGGCTGAGTGGACCTTTGGGAGGGTTCGGGAAGCAATACCGCTACCTACTGCTATTCCCGCAAGTGATGTTACCACTACACAACGGACCCCCGCCCCTCGTAACAAGTAAAGCATGTTAAAGTAAACTGTTTAATTTCTAACCAACTTATTTATTATTTGATGATGTAAATGATCCCCGCCCGGTTGACGTAAACAGAGCTTTTCATTTGAGGCGATCGATCGATCGATCTCCTAGTTCGATTGCCTAGCAAAGGTCTGGTCGATCGGTAAATCGATCGGGCTCGATGATCTAGACTTCAAGGGGAACCTGGAGCCACACCATTATTTTATTTATCTAAATTACAACAACAGTCAGTAGGGGAGTGCCTGCTGAGGCTATGCCATCAGTGGTGAAGGTCTTTGCTGAAGTACCACCTTAGGGCGCTATGCGAGGTGGACAGGCTCAGCAGGAACCCTGAAAAAGCTGGCAAACGTGGGCGGCATCGCCGCCTTTGATACCACAAGTGGATATCAGAGCCAGTCGTAAGCCTGGAATTCTCTTTAAGGGAGAAGTGCGAAGGTCGAACGGATGGGTGCAGATACTCCGTTCGTAAAGAAAAAATACGAATGAAATCCAATGCAAGCATTGGACTCCAACGGGCCTCGGCCCATGGATACGATGCAAGCGTTGGACACCTACGGGCCTTCGGCCCATGGATCCTGATGATGATGATGATGATGAAATTACATTACTTGTGAAAGTTCAGGCTATAGGTTCGATACAACATTGCATCGACAAATAGAGGAGGCTTATCGACGGTTAAATTAATAAGTGTTGCGTATACTCTAGAATCTAGCAGTTAATGGACAACTGCTAGATTCTGGAGTATACGCAACACATATTAACCATTTAATTTGCAGCTATACGATACACAAAATACACTGTGCACAAAAGACCCGAGGTCGACCGCGCATCGATCGCCTACTCAAATAACTCAATCAGTGGCGGATCCAGGTTTGCTTGCGCGGGGGGGCAAGGGCTCTTTCCGAGGGGCGCCATGTTCTAGCGTAAATATTGTGATTGACTTTAAACGATAGGCCTAGTAGCCTATGTTTGAAATAATTCCATTATGTTTAGTATTAATGTACATGTACATGTAGTTGATCATTGAGTATATACTATTTTAGATAAAACTGTTTCAAAGTGGCAAAATGTTCCGGGACATAATGTTGTCGCAGATTCATCAAGGATTTATATGAATTGCTTTCTACGAGGCTTCATCAGTGCAAAGCGAATGATAGTTGCTTTAGAGTCAATAGCTCCAGTCACTTCTCTTTCGATTGATATTAGGCCTAATGCCTGTCTAGACAGAATGTTCATTTAATCGTCTTGGTGGATCGCAAGTAATTTTTGATTATTTTCAATCTGCTACAAGTTCCTTCTGCAGTAGCCGACGTAACAAAAAGAGTGAGATATATTTAACACATGTATTAAAATACTAATAGATTAATTAGGGCATCTATAGGTTCGCAACCGCTTTCAGATCACTGCACCCTTACTAATGCAATGGCAGATCAGCTGCACCCTGGCTTAAATTTAATCTAGGCTATTTTTCATCGAGTTAGTTCTTTATTTTACTGACAAGCAACGTTCCTTGTATTAGTTAGGCCTATGTGTTGAACGTTAATACGAATACGTGGATCTTACCAGACTCGGAACTGTTCTATCATTGATAGCTGTAAAGTCTTTACGAACGTCAGAAAAATTAATGGAAGCAGCTATAGGCCTACTTCATTATGGTTGATCAAACTGCTGTGGCCAGCTGGATTCAATGACCTGTTCATCTGAAACTGCAGAGGAATCAGTGCCCCTCAAAAATAGCTGTCCTGCACTCCATAGAATTCGCTGCAGAATGATGCTGCTCGGTTCGCACACAACTTCCCAAAACTGAGTTCCACGTAGTTTATGTCGCATCTTTTTTTTATAAAGGCAATTTGGAATAGACAACACAGATAATCCGCGACTTCATGAGTCAGCGCCATTGCTAAACTAGCCCTATAGGCCGCCCTGCAGGCCTTAGACAAAGGTCAACAGGGCGCCTACCTAGCGCCATGGGAGGCTTCAAGCACACTGAAAACCTATCCTATGGGTTTCTTCTAATTCCAAATGCAGAGGTTATTTCATGTGATACGCATTATATCAAACTGAGCGACAGACAGAGAGACAGAGGAAGGGGATAGAGTTGTCGGGTATAGAGAGACGAAACATGACTACTGAGGACAGCCAAGATCCTTCCACTCACACAGCGGTGACCATTGATGTATATACATACAGCCTGTATATATATAGCATAAATATATAATATTCGGTTTGTGGGCTTTCAGAGACAGTGGGAGAGAACTTACCCCTTCAGCCTCTCCGGCTGCAAGGGTCACCCTGCAGCCCCTCCGGCTGCAGAGGGCAATTCATCTCAGAATGGAAACTCGATACCGGGGTATACTGTATCTTGCTGTAAACAGTACATCGAGTGATATATTATTTTGTCGTCTGTCATACGATTAAGCCGTCATTAAGACATTAAAAGAGTAAGGGCGCAGATGATAAAATGTCTGTAAAAATTTAATTTTTTCGCCCCTTTTGTCCACCATGACGGGTTTGGTCTTGAGGGGCGCCATTATACAACCAAGCGGGGCGCGGGGGGCGAACCGCCCCCCCGGGCCTATAGCTAAATCCGCCACTGAACTCAATCCAGCGCCATCGATTTTCAAATCGCCTTCTATTTTCAAATCAGAAGCTCTGGACGTAAAGCGAGCGGTATAGTTCACGCGAGCGGTAACTTGCTCGGGTATGTCTTTTGTGTGGCGATGTCTCAAACGAAGCGTGGATAACATTGGATATAGGGGTATTAAGTGGTTTCGCACGAGTTTCGAGCTTCTTATCTTTAGATGAGCACTCATTGAGTAGACTTCGGAGTAATTATTTTTAGCTGCCTCCGTCGAGCTGTGCGTAGCACCCGATTAGGCGAAGCCTCATACGCAGGCCCCAAGGGCTCAGCAAAGCTGCCACAGACAGCCTTGACCGTAAGCCATCCGAGTTATTTGTATAGTAATAAATAGAAGCTGGAATGTCCAGCCATTAACGTAACAGACAAAAATATAATGCATCACGCGTAATAATACGTTAAACCGTGAATGTATAGCCTATGAATTATAAAGATGTATAATCGGAAGGGGGATACAGGCCGGGCGGGTTTTCCCTTGGGGTTATTTTCCTCGGGGGTTATTGGCCATGGGGTTATTGGTCGGGAGTAATTTTCCTAGGGGGTTATTGGTAGGGGGTTATTGCCTCTAGGGGTTATTACCCTAGAATCGTTGAATGGCGTCATTGCAAATGGTAGATATGGATAGGCCTATAGAGGCCTAGATATACTTACTCTTATCTCTACTAAGTCTACTTATCAGTATATTTAACGACAAAAAAAAGTTTCGAACAAATTTCTCGCACCTAACTCCTGGAGTCGAAAGCCTGTAGTTGATTCCAAGGCGTTCCAGTCTCATCAGTTCCTTGTATCCAACGGTGTTGGCGAAGTCCGTCCAATCTTCATGGCGCAGTTTGGCCATCTGTTGTTCAGTGGCCGCTGTCTCCCACTCAGCCATGTGCCAGGCTCTCTCGGCAAAGGCCAACAGTCGCGGATACAACATGTAGTGGGCATCGGAGGTCGTACGGATCATTTCCCCCCACAAGCTGGCCTGCATTCCTAAAAATACAACCAGGACCGTACTCAATTAAACCTGTCATGTTTTAATAGTTAATTAACTATAATAGTTGATCTAAGGCAAAGCAATATATAGGAAACAATCGTTCCGCTCCTCCTTTCTCTTCTTTCTTGTTGTTACACCTCCAGACACCATTCACTATGATCGTAGATTTTTAATTTCTAAAGCGCCATGATTGGTGAAAGAAGTAGCTTATACACGAGGACACGAGCTCTGTATGAAGTTCGATGATTTATCCATACATGTAATTGGGTTCAGGAATCAGGACTCAGATACAAGGGAAACTGGAGGAAGATCGAGAAACTGTACGCTGTGTGGCATTTTGGCTAAAAGAGAATGAACGTAGTAGCCATGGTTTGTTGCCAGTTGGCTTTCCCCAAAGATCTTGGCCCAGAACCGAGGCTGATCCAATCTTCACTTGAGCTATTCTGCCTTGATTCAATGTCGACAAGCATACTCGCTCTCTCGAAGTATTTGTTCAGGTGCTGGAGAAATGCAGCTAAACAGTAATTGCTTAATAAGCATTTGATGAGTCCCTTTAAATGTTCATGTTGGGACTGAGGTTCGACCCTGATCAGCCACAACATTTTGTATGTCAACGTGATGCAATATATACCTTCACGTCATAATTTGATTTTCGACAGCAAAATTCAACTTCATATCTCGTGTCCGATACAATGAACGAAATTTCGCCGATAAACTTAATACAATTATTTGCAACAATCTAACGGAGAACAAATCGTACAGCTTATTGTAAGTAACAATAAGATCAAATCCAGTAAGTGAAATATTTTATCTGCATACGACAAATATTGTATAAATTTATACAATACCTATTATATTTTCCGGGTGCTTAAGTTGCTCGCACGGATCCAGTCCAACTACTCGACAAGTTTCCTCTTGAGCAAAGTTGGAATTTCCTAGATTTCTGGAATACATGTACGTGAACACATGTTGCGCATCGACAAATCTCGTCGCCCAGAACAATCCAGTCTCCTCGGTATCTGGTTCATTTGGATGATCCAGATAAAGTCGTTGGGCATGTGTAAGAACCACCTAAGAACGGTTGAAAGCATGTACACTTTGACCAGTTTCATTAGACAACTCTTTCGCATAAATACATCTTTATTCTTCATATAATGATAAATTAATAATAATAATATAATAAAATTATAGTTATAATAATAATAATAATAATAACAACAATAATAATTAATAATACAACCAGGACAACGACGAGTAGGGTCATCTCCAGACAAATTACATCGATTGATAGCTAGTAATATCTAAGTTCCTGAGGGATCCGGTTTACCTCGGGGCATAAAAAAATAATTTCAAAAATAATAATAACTGCACATAATTTAAAAATCAGTATGGCACACCAGGCACAGACCTACTCAATAAATAAAAAATGAACAAGTATAGATAGGAAGCTTTGTTTACTACATCTATATACAATGTACAACTTTCCCAATTTGTCTCGATATGCCATTGGTATACCCTATAGACAGTGAACTTCTGAGAGAGTAGGCCTATTGAATCAAATAGTTGCATGGAACTAGTCTGAGGCAGTGTATAAGCAACCATAGTCAGACAATCTGTGTAGATCAGAATACAGAATTAGATAATATTATGCAGTTGAATGCAATCAGACATTTATATATAGCGTCCCGTCGGTTGTGTGAATAGGAGTTGCGGATTTGATAAAAAAACTCACTTATCAGGCACAGACTTTCCTTGCATAAGGTTGATATTATTCACAATATTCAGACAACTGAAATACCTACATTGATTAACACTTTAACGACCAACTGCATTGATTTCCCGGATCGCTTATATATGACACTATAATCGTTAAAGTGTTAAACCTGGCGTAAAATTGTGTGTGTATATATATATATATATATTATATATATATATATATATATATATATATATATATATATATATATATATATAGAATGCAGTGTAACGTGAATCACCGACATTTCTCAGCGTTAACAATGAGGGGAGTAAACGCGTGCGTGTTGCCTCCATACACAGGTGAAATAATAACCACGTATTGTGGATGGAAGCAAGCAGTGAGCTTACATGAAGAAGGAAATGCATTGAAGTGGCATGGTATAATGGGCTCCTCTACTGAGATGCGACAAATTCAGATAAATATTGGCAAGCAAATGACCTTAAACGTGTATAGTTGCAACGTGGCAAATCAGTGCCACAACACACGCATTGGTTTACCTTGTAGTTAGCGTTGGCAAACCAGTAGGCAGCAGGTTTCAAATCCCATGCGTTGATGGTCACACCGATTTGGCTGTCCCAGTCTTTGACATCGACGGGAATCTCACCATGGCGACTCACCCCGTCACCCCACGTCTGGATTCCGACGCCGAACAGGTTGGCGAGGTTGAAAATGCGTTTCATAAAGTACATCTTAAGGTGATCTTTTAAGTACGGCGATGCCTTGATTAGGGCATTACAGATGGGAGAATGCAACAGCGCCTTGTTAGGAACTTCATCGCCACCAAAATGAAACGTCTTCAATGGTTGGACGACCTACAGTTAAAGCAGACAATCAACAATTATTAAGATACGAGGCTGCAAACAACACTTGAAAATTATACTGTAAAGAGCAGTATACTTACTAGTCAGCGTTCGAAATGACACTGAGAATAAACCTATGAACAGTATAGGCCAACTCTGGAAATGAAGCAGTGTGTCCTTAAAACCATTGTTGAAAACTAAATTGGAAACAAGTTAACTTTTCATCAGCGCAACAGATTTGGCTTGTAGTACGCTGTGGGAAAATGCAATCGGAAACTCATATACATATACATACATACACAAAATACACACAAGCACAAATACATACATACATATTATTTAGTTTTTAATATTTAGTTTCATTGAGACATATTATACATGATATGCATACATACATACTTATTTACTTACTGCATAATTTTTTTATTTTGGTTAACGTCACTCTCAGATAGGTTTAAAATAACAGTTGGCTTGTTCCGTGTGAACGTTTTGAGGTTTTTAGTTGAATGAATTATTTTGAAACAGCATGTTGAAATGCTGAATCCGAATATTTGTTCTCCACGAAATTTCTGTGACACATAGTGCCTCATTATCCTATGAGTAGACGCCTCCGACGAGTACAGGTAGGCCTATAGACGCAGGTCCGACGACATAAGAATACTTCTCATGCAAGTATAGCCTCAAGAGTCTAGCAAGCTTGAGCTAGACTAACGCTGTTTTACTTACTTTGTGCGTATCAATGATGGACTTCAGTACTTCTTGGACGAAAGTGTAGGTTGATTCAAGGCACGGATTGAGAACGTTGTCTTTGTGCTCATTGACGGAGAGATACCAAGAAGTATCGTTTGGATCGTGCACCAGAAATTTGGATGCAGTCGCCTCATCGCTGCCACTTTCCTTCAGTCTTTTGTAGCGCATGCGCATTGCTTGGACAGCGGCGTGCGCATGTCCAGGCATATCTACTTCCGGAATGATTTCGATATGCCGACGGTTGGCGTGTCGAAGTATGTCCTGGTAATCTTTGACTGAATAGTATTGTTGTTTCAACTTTGGACCAAACCCAAAGTATGGTAGGAGACTGTACTCCTGGTTTGGGTCATGACCTCGCCTAGATCCAATCTGAGACAGACAAAATGTCACACAATGCTGGCGGTATTTGCAGTAGTTTACAAAGTTTGTAAAATTTGATGGCTTCAACTCAATTTCTGTACATGTTAGGTCCAATTTTGAAAACCGCTGAGGACATTCTATATGCATTGAGTCAGTTGGTCAAGTGTGCAGTAAGACTGGTCAGAAGTCAAAGACAGACAGATAAAAGGAATAGATGGTCATTGATAAGTAAAAGTCCACCGCAAACTGGAATGAAAATTCAGAGCAGCTTTTTAAACGTTTGGTACTGTACATTTACACTGCTGTATATAGAGGAGATGGCAGAGAACACAATGCACTATCAAAAATATTTTCTGTTACCGAAACACTCGTCTCGTAATAAACGGAGCAAACGGTCGAAAAACTATTCTACAAAGCCAGAGTTTCGAGGAGAACCCGACTAGAAGTGATAAACCCACAAGGTCCCACATAAAGGGTAGTCACAAGCAGGCCTACACATATAATATATAGCCTACAACATAACAACTTAACAAGTGATTTTAAGTGGTTTAGAAGACGTCGTCTGTTTTAGATACACTGTACATTAACCTGGAAGATGCTTAATAGCCCAATTTTTCTATAGCCTCCTCTTAAAAGACGTGACAATGTCCACAAAGAGAGTACTATCATCCAAAACCATTCCAAAAGTCTACAACTCCTGCACTGAAGAATTTCTGCTATAATGTTCCTTTCGGCGTCTTAAATAATTTATTCCTTTGTTTGATGCTAATTCAAAGAACCTCTCCCACTATAGTGCTTCCTTTCCAGTGATAATCTTCTAAGCTTCGATTAGATCTCCTCAGCTCCTCCAATGTTGTTAGTCCATATCTACATATAGGCGTATATGGATACTTATGTTTATAATTATATCGCTTTCCGTGTTACAGGTTAGATGTAAAATAGCGATACGAAAATATCTTTTGGCATAAATAATTCGTTTCCACTATAAAGACAAACCTCGGTCAGTTCAGGCAGCGTAGGTATTTCGATTCTCCAACCCTGGTCGTCCGTTAAGTGCAGGTGAAGTTTGTTCAGTTTATACATGGCCATTACATCGAGCGTTCTAATGATCTCCCGTTTCTCGATGAAGTTTCTGGCGACATCTAACATCAGTCCGCGAAATTCCAGTCGCGGTGCGTCTACGATTTCTGCTATTGGCAGAGTTAGTCCGTCTTTGTTGCCGTCCAGTAAACTGACCAATGACTGGACACCGTAAAACACTCCACCGGATGTCTGACCATGCACGCTGATCATATCTGACGCAATCTTGATTACGTAACCTTCATCGACATGTATTCCCTCATGGAACTTGGTAAAGAGTGCACTTATATTTCTAACGCCAAGTGATATGGTCTGTGAACCTTCGATATCGATAGTCGCCGATTCTGAATAAGTCAGTTTAAGTTTATCTGGAAGCGTAAACCATATATAGTCCGCTAGAACAACATACATATAGTCAACGTTGATCAAAAGGTACGAATGCAAATTTCAAACGGAACAAACGGTCATAAGTCATAACAGTCATAACGGTCATAATAACGTTATCAATCAATCAATCAATTTATATAGCGCCTCTTCAAGGTTTCTACTCAGAGGCGCTCCCGAGCCAGGCCCGATCATAGAGAAAAGTCTTCAGTTGTGTATAGAAGGAAGTAGAATGAGTACGAGGGGATAAGCGAAGGAAGGATGGTAAGTCATTCCACGTTGTTGGACCATGTGTAATTTAATTACACATAACGCAAAATTACAGCGAGAACTATTCTGCGACGAATACTTTATCTTTCAGATAACTTAGCATTATAAATTATACTATATACATGTAGATTATGCTCATCATACAGTTAAGCTAATTTCAATGGTAAAAAGTTCTAAATCAACCTAGTGACGTCTTGTCTTACCAGCAATGAACACCGCTTCTTCTTGGAGTCCATGCTGATAAGCGATTCTCCACCTCGCGTTTAATTTGGTTTCAGTGCTGCTATTTTTCATCTCTAATGGAGTTGGAATGATTGCTTTCGGCGCCCTTTTCAGATCTCGAATTTCATATCTAGCATATCGGTGAGCAGACGACCACGTTTCGATCTTGTTGCCTTCGACATCCATCTTATCTATGTTGGTACTCTGAATGATCCTCGATTCAAAACCGTCTCCGCTCACGTACCAATTCGGAAACAGATATGACCTAGACTTGATCTTAATACTTTCGCCAAAGGTAAGCGTTTCTCTCGGTCGGAAGAGCTTGAAAGTAGCGTTGTCAACGCCGTCTAGGATAGGTTCTAATGAAAAGAACCATCCATCAATATGTCGCATGATGAGCCCGATATCCTTCATGCGACGAGAATGTTCATTAGCAATGTCGAAAAACCCATCGGCGTGGTTGAAGTATATTGTCCACTTATCCGGTGGAATGTCTGAAGCTCCCGTGTTGGTAAGCTCGAGGAAATTGTCTCCATTTGCTTCTCTGTAATACCTGACGGCCAAATTATCGGCAATGTAGTCTACAAGGTTTTGGCCTCGGATTGGACCTGCAATGTATTCAATTTATCTACAGTTTACCTATGGCCTACCTTGTCAATGAGATGAATGCTTAAATAGGAAGGCAGAGCTGGTGAGTACATGGAGAAATTTTTAAAGCTTCAGACGAAGCTAGGTAAACTATTCAGCTAAAGGTAATGGTTTCAAATAGCGCCAGCTTACGACATATTATAAGACTTTGGTTATGAATTGCAATTCGTATTTACTTCCAAAAACCTGCTGATACACAATCGAGGACTTTTAGAATCTCATGTGTGCCGGATTGAGATGTGTAGGATCTGGACTCGAGTGGAAGGCCTGTAAGGCGGTAAAGGGAGCGGTAAGTTCCTGGATACCAGAGGCGCGGGCATGACGTTTATTTAGACAACCAAAATAGGGGAACATTTCCTTGCAGGAGTTACTAATTTGCATGACCTTTTCAGGACTTGTATGACTTTTCAGAGTAACAATAGTATGACTTTTAACAAACCTATAACTCCTAATATTCTCACTTTACTGAGAAAATCTATAGTGGAGACTGTAATTAGACAGGGATAATTTCCGGCTTAGTACCTGCCCATCGATGGATATGCCCTCGACTGTTTCTCTGCACCATAGTGTGATCACCATTTAAGTAAGAAAGTAAGTAAGTAAGAATGTTCTTTATTAAACGCTTTACATACAAAGTCAGAAATAATTTATGCATAAAGAAAACGAATAATTAGAAGATAATTAAGTCAACTAGAAAACAGATGTCTAACTGTACAACATCCTATCTAAGAAGCCGCGCCTGGTAAGGGAATCAAATCTAGGGAGAACACGGTTATGTGAGCGTGGGCGCAGGTCGTGATAAAGAGCATGCGCCGCCAGCACATTGGTAAGCTTTGGTGAGCATCGTGCTTATACTCAAGCCTAGCATTGTAAATCAAAACAGCGGATTTCGGACTATACATGCAGGCCAATGACGAGATTTCTGAACCATTGACAGACAGATATTCTCCTCCCATACACATCGCAACCTGCAAATATGCCAGGTTTTTGAAGGCGCTACATAACTGTTCATATGCAGGGTAATTCTATGATATATAAACGGACAACGAGACAGATTTTTATTACATATTGTAGCTATTTATCGCATATCACATGGGACGCGGTGGTGTAGCGGGATGCTCTGTGCCTTGTAACCGGAGGGTCGCAGGTTCGAATCTACCTCAAGCCACTGCGTAGCGACAAGTTGCTCACCAGTGATATTTTCGTTAACGTTAATCATCAATTTCCGTTAACGAGAATAACACTGGTGAGCAACTTGTGACGAAACTAAGGAATTATTTTGAGATCGAGAATAGAACGAGAACGGAAATACGCTACTGAGAACGGAAATATGAATAGAAATAGGAATGATTTTCAGAACCGAAATTATTACGCTATTGTAATTTTTGCAGTACATCGTCTGTATGAATGAGCCATCCGTCATATTATGTCCAAGAGCCGTCAAGATCGGTAATCAAAGGCTATGGTAGGCCTACCTTTGGGATGCACGATCTGTAATCTTTGTTCAACTTCCGGTCTTCCCATGGTTTAACTTTAATTTGACATAGCTTAAGTTGACTTAGTGTTTGTTAAGTTTAATTAACACGACAATGAGTTTATCGCGCATGCTAGCGGGAAGAAAAAAAGGTAGTCCAATTTGGGAGCAATTTCATAGCGCATCTGCATCGGATTCATTAAGATGCCTATGAATTATAGGCCTATCTATATTAAAAAATAGAAACTTAACTAAAACATTTTAAGTTTAGGCTAAATAACAAGCCGGAAGCCCGGAACTGACTAGCAGCTGAATAAATTGTGTTTGTGCACTGTGATTAGAGAGCTTAAATAGAAAAAATACTTATTGAGAACTGGAATTAGAACAGAAATTAGAACGGAAATTATTTTAGAACTTGAATTAAAGCTGAAATTAATTCAGAACTTGAATTAAAACAAATTAATTCAGAACTTGAATTAGAACTGAAATAGGAATTATTTTCAGAATGATAATAGAATTAGAACTGAAATTTGATCCACAGAACTGAATTAGAATTAAAATTGGGAATTATTTTTAGAACTTAAATATCACTGTTGCTCACCCACAAACGGAAAATCATCTTGCTCCCTCATCTCATTCGCGGATGGCATAAAAGCCAATGGACCTGCATTCGGGCAGAGAACTCTCATCATCACTACCATCATCATCATCATCATCATCATCATCATCATCATCATCATCATCATCATCATCATCATCATCATCATCATTACTCGTCTCTCGTGTTGTTCATTTCCTTAACTTAAGAAAACGGCACAGAACAGAGAAGCAAGGGGTCGTTCGATTGAACCTCTCACGGAGCACAACACGAAAATAAAAATGTGCAGTGCATTAAGAAATTTAAATATCGTACCCCTAGAACTTTATAGCTCTATGTCCACTTTTTGCGAAACGGAGAAAAACGATTTTTAAGATTTGCTGACGAAAATCTTTTGCTCTGTTTCATTAATGGCAATTAAATTAAACTTTTGGAAAACAAAGTTTTCCCTTAGTATGATTATACTTGTATTTCGATCATAATGTAAACCGATTATGAGTAATTTGGCTATAATTATGGCAGGGGTGACTGCTGTAGGTTCTAAGTCCAGTCACGTGTTAAGATCTCTCACTGCTATTGGCTATGGACATAGCACCGTATAATTCTTTTTCAGACCTCACTCGAACACGGTTATAAGTCCAGTCACGTGTTAAGATCTCTCACTGCTATTGGCTATGGACATAGCACCGTATAATTCTTTTTTCAGACCTCACTCGAACACGGTTATATCTCCAATTCACGTGATACAAAATTAATGATTCTATTGGATGACTGACTTGTTCCTCTATAGCAGCGGTTCTCAACCTTTTTAGTGCTGCGACCCCTTGATAATATTTCCAAAGTTGCGGCGACCCCCAACAATAAAACTGATAACGGTAGCCTACTCCCCTTCACCGCATTTTTGCTACCATTATGATGCATTTCACTTCTCACCCTTAATCCATACGCATCACGCACAAAGCGGCGCACAGTCAAACAATAATTAGGCTAACATGCCAATTTGTAATTTTTACTAATCATTTTGAAAATTTTAAAAGTAAAATTAGGATAGTGAAATGTTTACTTGAAGTTTAATATTTATTGTGTATTGTACTATTTACAATTAAAGAGTTTGCAACATCCGTGGATTCGGCAAGCTGTAGAGTGTAGACCCATGCTGAATAATGCAAGTGGAGCAGATTTTATTTCCTGATCAAGCAATAATTACCAGGCCAATTTGTAATTTTTTATTGGCAATAATATCGGCAGACATGTAATCAATTCTTCTGCTGATGGTGTCGTTAGACAAGGAAATTGGATTCAATTTTTTAACATAGGTCTATTAAGCTCTAAGCATAGATCTAACTCGAACAATGTCTTTGGTTGCTGTCAACAACAAGTCCTCGGCAATTGTGTGGCGTTTCTTGGCTTTTGCGATTCTGAGAGCATCTTCTTCTTATTTCTCTTCCATCAGTTTCCCGACGATGAGGCCCTTATGAAGCCTATCATCATAAGGGTTTCTTGGTCATTTTGCCAGACGGTGACCAGTCCTCTCCTGGCAGGGTAAGGAGACCGGTGGGTCTTAACCCATTCGACGGGTCGTGACCTCCTTCGCTCTAAAGATGTCCTTCCAGCACCTGCCGCCTGCGTTGGCCAGCTTTTCGGGGTTCCTGGTGAGCCAGGCAATTGTGTGGCATTTCTTGGCTTTTGCGATTCTGAGAGCATAGTAACTGAATATCACACTTCAGCAGCTGCCACGTTTTGCTGTTGGTACTTGCCCCCGGTATCAAGTCTACCTTTCTCGACGTCTTTAGCTTTTGCTTTGTTCTTAAACTACTGCGCATCCTGGCAAAGTTAGGATGTGTAGTATCAAAATAGCGCTTCAGTTTGTTGGGCTTCGATTCGACCGACAGAGTGCCATTACAAATAACGTATTGTGCTTCCTCAATTCCTGCTGCAACTATGGAAGTAAACCAAACTTTGAAAATTCGTTGCTATATTTTCTTTTCTTAACATTCGTCTCACCCTGATTAATTTTTGGCGGCCTCCAATTTCATTAAATTTTCTAGTGTTCTTTATTAATTATAACCGCAGCTGACAATTGCCGAGGACGTGTTGGTGCCAGTTTTGTAGCAAACCGGCTATTGTTTTGTTTTAAGAAGCAAAAGTGAACTTACAATTTACATTTCAAAACCAATATGGCAAAAATTAAATTAAATTAGCTGCTAAGTAAAAATGTTCTTAAACTACTGGGCATCCTGGCAAAGTTAGGATGTTTAGTATCAAAATAGCGCTTCAGTTTGTTGGGCTTCGATTCGACCGACAGAGTGCCATTACAAATAACGTATTGTGCTTCCTCAATTCCTGCTGCAACTATGGAAGTAAACCAAACTTTGAAAATTCGTTGCTATATTTTCTTTTCTTAACATTCGTCTCACCCTGATTAATTTTTGGCGGCCTCCAATTTCATTAGTGTTCTTTATTAATTATAACCGCAGCTGACAATTGCCGAGGACGTGTTGGTGCCAGTTTTGTAGCAAACCGGCTATTGCTTTGTTTTAAGAAGCAAAAGTGAACTTACAATTTACATTTCAAAACCAATATGGCAAAAATTAAATTAAATTAGCTGCTAAGTAAAAATGAATTTTAAGTCGCTGTTAGTTTAGTAGTTAGTGTATAGTATTCATATTTACATAATACTGAATAAGAGACTACGTTGACAACTTTTTGTACAAATTTCTGAAGGTCCCAGGCGACCCCTGGGAAATCGCAAGGCGACCCCCGTGGGGGTCGCGACCCACAGGTTGAGAACCGCTGCTCTATAGCTTTGAGACACTGTCGAAATTTGTGGACATAGAGCTTTATAGCACTCACAGATTGAGCTAAAGAAAGCGTCTCCAGTTAAGCTAGACTGTTCAGGACATAGCCCCTGTCATCCCGGTAACGGATATAGCGTTAGGTTGATTTTTCAAAAAAGTGGACATAGAGCCTTATAGTTCTAGGGGTACGATATCGTATTTGAAAAGTTTCTAAACAAAGTTCACATGAAAATGCTGCACAGAGTTAAGTAATCACCTCACTTTTATTTTTTATTTGTATGCTGCGCTCAGCAGTGCATTGCACTTAATGAGCCTGAGGTCTAAGGTATCTTTTTACCATAAATAATTTACGTTGACCTACAATTGTTCGTTTTTACTTAATTGCATACTGTTAATTATTATAAATCTGACACTTTACATTGCGCCATAATGACGGAAACAACCAACAGCACATTAGATTGCCTGATATCTCCGGTTTGAAATACTTGTTTGTAGTATTTAAAACCTAGCATACGGTACATCCCCATTTATCTCTTTAATAGGGAATTAACAAGACGTGACAAAAGGTGGCTTGTCATCTATCACATGGAATGAAAGTCATTATAATTACGCTGGCGACACCTAGCATCAGTTTTGGCAACCGCTGACTGAGTCTTCCATTTCACAGCATCGTCGTGAACTTCATGAGGTGTTCTCATTGAATTCTCCATAGCAGTTGCAAAACGTGAAACTATGCATCTCCAGCATACAAAGACGTTCAAACAACAGAGGAGAATGCTTCTTTTTATCCATCTAGTTTAACTTGCGGAAATCTTGCTTGCTTGAATGTTTGAGCCACAGGCTAAAAAGTCAAATCTTGCGACGACTAATTCGATCACTTACAATCATTCAATCGTCCTGAAACTTGGCAGATAGACTCGCCCTCGCAGACACTTCATTCTATCAAAATTTCAGCTCCCCAAAAAAGGCTAGCTTATAGAATCGGGGACTCAACTTTTCGAATCGGGAAATCCCCTTTTCCGATACGCAGCGTTGCCATTGGCCAGCGTTGCCATTGGCCGCAACAGAAACGGGCGCGCTGCCTCATTAAACGGACGCTGTGTTGTAAAATGAACGCGGACTATATATTTGTAGAGGTAACTGCTTCATAAGACGCATTATAGGATACTAGATGGATATAGTAAAAAACTTTGTTTTTACGGGCTGTATTTTATTTATCCATCTAGTTTAACTTACGGAAATCTTGCTTGCTTGCTTGCTTGAGCCACAGGCTAAAAAGTCAAATCTTGCGACGACTAATTCGATCACTTACAATCATTCAATCGTCCTGAAACTTGGCAGATAGACTCGCCCTCGCAGACACTTCATTCTATAAAAATTTCAGCTCCCCCAAAAAGGCAAGCTTATAGAATCGGGGACTCAAATTTTCGAATCGGGGAATCCTCTTTTCCGATACGCAGCGTTGTCATTGGCCGCAACAAAAACGGGCGCGCTGCCTGATTAAACGCACGCTATGACGTAAAATGAAGGCGGACTATATATTTGTAGAGGTAACTGCTTCGTAAGACGCATTATAGGATACTAGATGGATATTAGTAAAAAACTTTGTTTTTACGGGCTGTATTTTATTCTGTCATCATTTCCACAAAATTATAGTTTTCCATAAATTACGGCACTTAGGCCAAGTACACGAATGCTAAAGATACCGTCAGTGGGATCCACTTGACCGGGGTTGAGCTTGCTCATGTGACGAATCCACGTGAAATGCATCGTCAGGCGGATGACCAGAACAACGAGAAAACCGACGACTACCAGACGCATGCATCGTCGATGAAGACGAAACCGCATTTTCTGCAACTAAAATATTGCATGACATCATTCTGTATTCTGCCCTGCCATGGCAAAAGGAAGCAAGTAACAAATTTTAGTTTCTGAAAAAAATGCGAAAACAACTCAGGCATCACCCATCGGTCTGAATTTACGCAAACAGTTGATAGTTGGACTTGCTTCCTTTTGCCTTGGAATTTTCCAGTACTACTTGGACATGCTTCCTTCTGCCTCTGCTTTTTCCGCCAGAACCACATGCAATAATAAATATTTATATAGACGATTGTGTTGGACTTGCTTCTTGAACCAAAATGATACTGTTGGACTTGCTTCCTTTTGCCATGGCAGGGCAGTATTACGGTCTGCAGGAATTAATCAGACTAATATATAAAAACTAATAGCTGATCTGCTACCATCACTGAACAATTAATGCTACTACTGTACAGTGGGGATGACTAGCTAAGCCCATTGGCTTCTCCTCACGAATCGATTCTACTACTTGTCTATTATGTAATGCAATACAGTACAACTGTACTTTGATATTGCTCTCCTTCCAAAGTTCAGAAGTGCACCTATGACAATGTCGCAGGTACAGTTATATTGCAGAGCAATTGTGAGCGAAGGACTTGCTCAAGGTTCCTACACAATAACTGCCTAGGGCAAGGCTCGAACCATGCAGTACTCTCCGCGTTAAACCCATGATCACCCATGGCCATCTGTAGGCCTACTTAAGGATATTGACTGGTTGTATTTGCAATTCTACTTGGGAATCATGGACGATGGAATCGATTCTAATAAATTGAACTGAATTGCAGCTTAAAAGCACCGATATGTAGGAGCAGAGAAGCAGGCCTACAATGTTTGCAATGAGAGACAACAGACCTGTTGCATACATGTTTTAAATTACTACTTCTTAGAAGATTATCAGTAGCAAAGACGTAGAGGGCTTACAAATAATGAAATTGTGTTGATCTATTTTGTTGGCTAGTTCAAGGTAACTTGACGAAAAATCCCCAGGTGAAATTATGTTGTGCTTCTACAACACAGCGCAGGGGCAAAAAGCCAAAATGTTGTCAAGGGTCTGTCCACCATCGACCGTCTGGGGGGCGATTAGTAGTTGGTTATGCAGTATGCACTTTGTGTCATATCGGCCCAATCTCAAATAGTAGCCTACTATAGAGAATACTAACAATTACAAGAAAGCCTAGCCTGATTCTAATTGTTAGAGCTTCTATTGCACCAATAATAATGCACTAGGTATCAATCGATGGCACTTCAAAATGCATTCGCAATGTAGTCAATTCCTATAGGGTCAACCCGATTAGACTTATCTGCTTATCCTACAACATGCTTATCATATACTTGTTCGGGTAGAAGATAAATATGTGCGTGGTGGGTGGACCAGTCGTTATCAGAGGGGCCTTTGGAAGGTAATCACAGCACCCGGGCCCAAACTAGCCTTAATGCGGCCCTGATTGGGCCAGTCCTAAGTCTTTATTATGACACAGCGTCGTTAACCAGCAAATAACCAACCATCACATCCTGAACGCTGAATTACTGACCCATGCACCAAGATTCAAGGTGTTCAGTGTTTCAAACTGAATAAGCCTTTGAGTAGCAGTTATATAATGATCTGGGAATAAATTGAGAGTTGTCCTTGGGTGGGAGAGTATGGTTGTGTGCTCTAGGTCTTAATTGGTGAGAGGAGAGGGGTTGGAGTGGAGGTAGGAGCTGGTGAAGTAAATGCTTGAGGTTGTGCAATATGGAGAAAAGGAGTTTTGCATCGGCTATATTGGCAAGTTCAGAGACTGTTGGAAAGAATTGCTGTAGGTAACCTAGGCGTTTGGCTCTTTTTAGGAGTTTTTCCAGGCGTTCTTTATCGGAAGCCAGGGTGAGACCCCACCAGGATGGGGAGGCATATAGAAGTTTAGCAACGGTAGTGGCTTTGGTTACATTATGGATGGATGAGGAAGAAAGGCCATGGGTTTTGAGTTTTCTGATAGCATAAAAAGAGCAGGAGCAGGTGGCTGTGAGGTGGTCTATATGGGCTCTGAGTTTGAGGTTATCTTGAAGGATGACACCCAGTATCTTCAAAGTTTTAACTCGGGTAATATTAGGTAATGGAGGAGGAGGGTCAAATTGGTGTCGAGGGCGGAAAATGATCATTTCTTTAGATTTAGAGCTATTTAAGGTAAGGTTATTGACAGAAGCCCAGGTAGAGATTAAATGCAGTTCAGATGGAATAGTATGAGCCTGAGAGGATCCAGTAAGGAAGTAAGTGTCATCTGCAAATTTGAACATAAGATTAAGGGGCTGAGCAGGGTGTAGGTCTGAACCAGTAATGGAGAAGTTGGTAGGTCCTAAGACAGAGCCTTGAACTATACTAGCATTGATTGGGAGGAGAGATGAAGAGTGGCCTTTGAATATAGTGAGGTGTGAGCGTTCAAGATGATATTCAACTAGCCAGTTATAGATTTGGTCTGGGATATCAAGAGTGGAGATTTTGTCAAATAGGGCAGAGTGCTTAACTGAGTCAAATGCTTTGGAGAAATCAAGGGAGATTATTGAGACATATTCATTGGTTTTTAGGAGGATTTGTGTATGATGTATGATAGATATTATGGCTGCAGAGGTGGAACCAGTGGGTCTGAAAGCAAACTGATCTGAAACCAGGGATTCAAGGGGGGCTTGAGTAAGTGTAGGGTATATAAATCTCTGAACTATTTGCTTTTCGACTATTCTGGAGAGAACAGGGAGGATGGAAATTGGGCGGAAGTCAGCATTTTGAGAGAGGGAGTTGGTTTTAGCTTTGCGTGGTGCTTCTGCGGCGGAAAATGCCGCCACGCAACCCGCGAAAATTTACTTCTGCGGCGGAATTTTTTTGGACATTTTATCTAAAAACAACTCTAACCCTAACACTGACCCTAACCGACCGTCACAGCGCTTAACCTGACCCTAACCGACACTCACGAGGCCAAACCTGACCCTAACCGACCCTCACGACGCCAATTTATAGGAAGTACCGCATTTTGAACAATGCGCATGCGCCAAAGGTTGCGCATGCGCAAAGCGCTTCCGCCGCAGAATTGTGTCGAAAATGTTACTTCTGCGGGGAATTTTCCGCCGCAGAAGATTTATCCTTTAGCTTTTGGCCGGATGATGGCTATTTTCCATTGGGGAGGGATGAAATGGGATAGGAATGAGAGATTGATAAGGTCAGACAGAGGTAATGAAAAGAATGGGGCGGTGAGTCTAAGAAATCAAACAGGTAGGTTGTCATATCCAGTGGCAGTAGGATGCAAATGGTCGAGCAGATAGAATAGAACTTGGTATTCTTCAATAAATGGGTATTTGGGAGGGGCTGTGAGTCGGAAATTGGGAGGCGAGTAGTTTTGGTCGGTGGAGATAGAGGAGTAATGGAGGTTAAGGTCGTCTGCAATGATGTCTGTAGAGTAGTTGCTTTCAGGATCTAAAAAAAATAAAATTACGTTACCATGCAGAGCATGCAGAAGACGAAGCTCAAGAACAGAAACTCGAAATCCATATAGATAGACTGCTGTTCAAATAAGTCCTCCGATTTACTTATTATAGGTACTGTCATGAACTAGACTGATTTCAATCGAGAGTTCTGTCACTTGTCGATTTGTTATTAGTCCAACCTTCATTCTTTCCGAACAATTTATTGAGGTGTGCTTATAATATAATCTCAATGGTTTGAACAAGTCCTCCCGCCAATATGACGTAAGCCTGACGCCAAGGACCTATTATACACAGGACTGGAATCTCCTTATGTAAGCGCGTTGGACAGAAAATGGCGGCCATGGAGCCTGGCCACCTAGCGACAAAGGTGTAGAACCTCGTGTTTACCATGCTAAACGCCTATCTCAGTAGTTTAGATTATTTAACTAAACGTCATTAAAAATAGCTTTACATTTATTTGATCCTTAGAAACTGAAAGAAAAATAATCCTGATTTGATTTTCCTCAAATTCGTGCCATTAATCGCTGAACAACACATCGGGTCGTCCATGCTTTGTAATGTCCATACGCCCTTCTTACACCCGCATCGCCAGGTGGCGCCAGGCTCGTAGCCTTAAACCGGAAGTACACGATATTTTCACGAGTAACCAATCCTTTGTCTGACGCCAAGCTACATCAAAGCGATACCGGATACCACCAAAGAGGTTATGAACACTTTATTACGCCACAGAGGCAGAACAATAACTAAACGATACAAAAATCAGAACAAGAAAAGCAACATCTAGCATTAATTATAGTCCAGAAGGTTATAGAAGAGTCCAACGTAGGACGCATATTCGATGGTCATTTACTGTAGCGCCACCTATGCACGCCTTATAAGGAGCGGATTTTTATGTATGTGTATTCGTTTATTTCCAAAAAAACAACAGGCAAGCGATTTAGGTGAAAGTATATATATAATTTCGTTTATTGAAAATAGAAAGTTGATATATACCGCAACTTTTCATATAGAAGAAAAACAGAGAGAAAATAGCTATAATTATTAGTGTAATGTCAGTATGGCTACTAAGTTATGGTTGAGTCTGCTAGCGCATGTTTCTACATGTAGGCCCTATACGTTCTTGGGATAAAGTTCTTTGTCCGGGAGGGTTGAGTTGTGTGCCCTTTGCCGAAAGTTATGTTTCTCGCTGCAGTGGGAAGAGGTTGGATGGATGGATCCACAGTTTAACGGCAGCTTATGACAACATAGGCCGTTTCCGCCGACAAAGATTATTCTTGGCATATTACAGCTCAATGGGAAGAGGTTACAGACAGTGATCTCTATTAATAGTTACTGGATAGCTAATGGGCTCTGAAAGTTCGGATTATCGCTCAGTATGGGCAATCTCAGGATTCTTTGGGGCAAATCTCAGGATTTATTGGGGCAAATCCCAGGATTCATTAGGGGCAAATCAGGCCAAACAAAGCCTCGCTGCCCTAACCGGAAGCCGCATCTGATTCGCCGTCGGCCATAGACCAATAGCCGAAGCTTTATCAATCCAGTAGTATTAATTCAGTGGTCACGGAGGACGTGAAGCTCACTGACCTGGATTGTTCTGAAAAGGCGGCGTCTGCCGCTTGTGCTGACGTTTCAGCCGTCAGAGCATCAGGGTGTAAATAGCCGGCACGCCTGAGCCTGTTCATGAAACCCTCGAGGCGCACTTTTGAACTTTTCCACTTCCTATTCAGCACCATGCAGGAGAGGCATACATCGTTGGATACATGATAGAGTCACGTGGGGAGCCAGCAGAGATGCGCGGCGCATTTTGTTAAACTTAATTTCCTTCCTTTCGGCGTCCCTTTTGAGATGCCGACCCTGGTTTTTGGGATGGATCTGTTCCTGGAGTTGGTGAGTCCGTTCCGATTTTTATAACCTATCTCAATATCCTAAATGCTGACATTTTCCCATCAGTCTGAATCCTTTGTTTTTCAAATCCCTGCCTCTGCACCGCCATTGCTTTCATCCGACCAATCATCTTCATCCGCCGCATCCAATGTACGCATCAACGCTCCTCCTCCTCCTCTCCCTCCGCTGCCTCACATTCCACACACCCTACTCCCAGCACCCACGCGCACCATGTACCACAGCCTCGGCCGAATATGGCCGCCTCACAGTCATTCCATTGTCATACTTCCTCACAGCACCTCGCATCTTGTTCAAACCTCAAAAACTATTCCCATCTCTACTTCTTCTCCTCTTATGCGGCGACATCAGTTTGAACCCCGGGCCAGTCACTGCATCTCACTTCAACCTCTGCACACTTAATATCCGTTCACTTCTCAACGAAAAACATTACACCGCGTTACATGACCTCGTTTCATCTTCCAACCACCGTCCTGACGCAATCGCCTTAACCGAAACTTGGATCACCTCATCTGCCACTAACAGTCAACTTTTCAGCTGTAGACCTGACGGATATTCTCTCATAAGCTCACCGCGGCAGCCTAAAAATTCATCCAAAAGTTCAACTTCTAATCTTGGAGGCGGAATTGCCTTCCTAATACGTGAACCAGCTACCGTTCTTGCATCGCCTACCTACATGTACAAAACCTTTGAATCATCATCTGTCACTATCAAACTGCTCACATCTAAACTAACGATCTACAACATCTACAGACCCCCGACATCATCAGCCTACTCTGCAAAGCCCAGTGCTTTCCTTGAGGAATTTAATTCATTTCTATCTGTTGCTGTCACCACACCCCACGAATTTGTCCTCACTGGCGACTTTAACATCCACGTCGACAACCCCGCCGATCCATTTGCATCACAGTTTCTTTCCTCACTAAGCGCTTTCAATCTGATCCAACATGTTTCTTTCCCCACTCACAAATATGGCCACACTCTTGACTTAGTCATTACTTCTGTCTCATCCGGCCTGTCACCGATCCTCATCAGTGAACTCAACTCACCATCTGATCATTATCCAATTTTCACTCAACTCAATATCGAACCATCTCCTCGCCCCCCACCCAAACTATGCTCATTCCGCCGTATTGGCTCCATCGACCTTGATGCATTCAAACTTGACCTTCAATCCTCCTCCCTTCTGCTCAATCCTCCAACAGACCATAACGATCTCCTGTCTGCATACAATTCCACTTTGTCAGAACTCCTAAACAAACACGCTCCAATCATCACTAAACCTGAAACTCATGCAAAAAATCCATGGTTCAATTCTTTCCTTCAAGCTCTCAAATCATCGCGGCGTCGCCTGGAACGAGCATACAGACATTCAGGCGACGTCTCTATTCTCAAAAAACTTAAAACCTTGACAAATAGATACCACAGCCAACTTCTTTCAGCCAAAAAACGTTATCTATCATCTCTCGTTCATTCAAATTCATCCAACCCTCGAAATCTTTGGAAAACTGTAAATAGTCTTCTCCACCGTGGCTCCTCTCACCCACTCCCAAACTCAATCCCACATGCATCCATTGCCGACTCTTTTGCATCCTTCTTCACTGACAAGGTTTCCTCCCTCCGCCTTTCATTACAGACTCTCTTATCAAAATCAACTTCTACGCAATCTGACTCCTCCCCTCAATCGACCACAATGACACAACTTTACCACCTACTGCATCTTTCAACATTTTCGAGCCTGCTACTGAAGCAGAAATCACTGCCCTCATTCAAGCCTCTAAAAACAAACAATGCGACCTCGACCCAATCCCAACTTCCTTACTTAAAGACTGTGTAACCCTCCTCGTTCCTACTGTAACCAAAATCATCAACCTCTCTCTATCGACTGGAACTTTTCCTTTACTTTTCAAAGACTCTGTTGTCAAACCACTTCTCAAAAAACCATCCCTTGACAAAGAACTCCTCTCCAACTACCGTCCAATATCAAATCTCTCTTTCTTATCCAAACTCTCGGAACGGGTTGTCCTCTCTCGTCTCAACGCCTACCTCACCTCAAACAATCTTCTAAACCCAAATCAATCTGCCTACACCAAGCATCACTCTACCGAAACTGTCCTTGCCTCGCTATACAACAAACTTGTCATGGCGATAGGCCGTCAACAAGTCTCTTGTTTGTGCCTCTTAGACATCTCTGCCGCCTTCGACACAATAGACCATTCTATCCTCATCAAACGCCTTTCCTCTGCATTCGGAATCTCTGGCACTGCCCTATTGTGGATAAAATCATATCTTTCATCACGCTCTTTCACTGTCAATGCCGCTGGTCACTCATCAAATCCGCACACCCTCACCTGCGGTGTTCCTCAAGGTTCTGTTCTCGGTCCTCTGCTGTTCATTCTTTACACCTCCCCACTCAGCAAACTCATTTCCTCATCCTCTACTGATCATCACCTCTATGCCGACGACACACAACTCTTCATTTCTTTCTCCCCTCAGTCCTTTCCAGACGCATTAAATCATCTACGCAACACAATCACCCAGATTTCAGCTTGGATGACCGCTAATCTGCTCTGCCTTAACCCTTCAAAAACAGAATTCCTCATTATTGGCCTCCGCGAGCAATTAAACAAACTAGCCTTTCCTCCCGATCTTTGTCCAACCGATCTCGCTTCTCCCGCACCTTACTCTTCTCCTGTCCGCAACCTTGGAATCATCATTGATAAGAACCTCACCTTTTCCGACCACATCAGCCAGCTATCTCGCACCTGCTATATGCACATCCGCGACCTTCGTCGATTGCGCCCAATACTTGATTACAAGACTGCATGCACAATAGCCACCTCAATTGTTCATTCCAAACTCGACTACTGTAATTCCATCTTTTACAACATCGACTCTTCTCAAATCAAACGCATGCAAACAGTCCAGAACGCTCTCGCCCGCGCAGTCACCAAAACTCCCAAACACCACCACATAACCCCTGTTCTAAAATCACTTCATTGGCTTAAGATCCCTCAGCGCATCCATTACAAAATAGTATCTCTTACCTACAATGCCCTCCAAACGTCTAAACCGTCTTACATTCGCCAGCTATTCACCATCCAACCGCCCGGGTCTACTCGCTCATCATCATACCTTTCTCTATCCCGGCCTCCAGTGTCATCCGCTCTGAAATTCTGCAACCGCTCCTTAGTCTATGCTGCACCAGCTCTTTGGAACGGACTCCCAAAAGACCTCCGCCAGTTTGCTCATCCTCCTATCTCGCCTCTTAACTCAACTTCTCCTCCGCTTGCACTCTCCTCTTCTACTTTCCACTCACGACTGAAAACCGAACTCTTCAAGATATCCTATCCTGATTCCACTCCTTCGCCACCACACGACCACCATCATCACCGACTGCCACCGTAGCACCATGCTGTCTCCTCGGCTTGACCTCTCCGGATTTTGACCTGGCACCGAAACGAACAGAGGAGTTTTGGCTATTGCGGACTGATTTGATATAGCGCCGGTGAATAAGCTGGTCTCCCTGACGTGGCTTTTTGTGGGCGCTGAGAAATTTTCGAAGATTTACATTACATTACATTGCAGCTGGAATAATAATGTATGCTTACCCTGTGCAGACGCAAAGTTCAGTGGCGGTATAAGTCATTTCACGGCTACCCTTTATTCGGCAGCTCACATGTCTTATGATTTCGGCGTGGGTTTGGCGGTGTCAGCTTGGTTAAGAGGACTCTTTTTCTTGCCTCGAGTCTAGTTTTGAAAAATGAGCAAGGTCAAGGCCATATGGTCGTTATAAAAAACGTGTACATTAGGTGCCTACATTTAATTGAGATGGCCGCCAATCCTTTCGTTCCACTCAACCTATGCAAACTGGTTGTTCCCTTTGTACACAGTTCAACAGTTAAGCCTTCTCGGTGGTTCAGCCGTGCAATCAGAATGGATTTCCTCTGGAGTGGCGCAATTTGACTGGGGTAACTTTGTCAATGCGTGTGACACTTCCGAATAGTTGTTTAGAACAGCAGTTACAATCACTCACTAGGATATCATTTCTATGCTGATGAATGATGATACTCAAATCAATAAGAAGAAAACTAATTTCATTTAACAGTCTCTCCTGTGACTCGTCTATGCAGCTGTTGTCTTGGATGGCGGCAAATAAACTTCTCAATAGCCTATCAAAGATTAGAATTTCTGCTACCGGGCACTCCACGGCAACTTAAATATTAGATTGGTTTAAATCTTTGAGACTGGCTGACTCTATTGTTGAGGTGGCAGACGCTGCTCGTAACCCAAGGCCTTGTTTCCATTCTACCATGTGTCTCACTGATCATGTAGGCCTAAATAGTAGGCCTACTTGCGAAGAATTAGGCTTCTGCATGGTGCCCATGCATTCAAGGATGTGTCTGGCAAACGCATTGGTTTCAATACAATACATTACAACTTGCATTTATAACGCGCCTTAATAAAACAAAGTCTTACTCAAAGGACGCGTTACAATGTAGCCTACTTACTAATCATAGTATTTAGGCTAGAGAAGAGATACGTTTTAAGTTTAGATTTAAAAATATTAATTGAGGATGATCTTCGGATTAGTTCTGGTAGAGAGTTCCATTCAGCTGGACCAGCAACTTCAAACATTGTGTTTCCAAATTGTAGATTTGTTCTTTTGATTACGAAGTCTCTTTCAAGCACCTAGATTACTGTAACTCGCTTCTTGTTGGTATCAATAAGTAATTAAACATGCTGATTCCTTAAGCTGCATATAGTTCATAATAATTATTCTGGTTAGAGTAATAATTAATACGTCAAAATATGATCGTATAACCCCTGTGCTCACACGTGTAAGATTTTGCGTTGGATTTCTGTTCAACTGGATTGGATTCAGATTGGAGCTCATAGTTTATAAAACTCTTAACTCTGGGCAACTATGAATACTTAAGTTAAAAAGAGTCCTCGTTCCCCACACTTATATATCAGTATTCAACAAAGTCATCTGATAATTATCTTTCTCTGGTCATACCCAGTGGTTAAATTGCTCATCCAGAGGTGCCGGGTCTCCAAGTCTTTACAAATTTAAAACTTAAGCCTAATGCTAACTGGCCAATCTGTAACCGATATATTTATGTGTATGTTTGTTAGTAGCCTGGTTATCAATACCTATATATATATAGATATATATGGCCTTTTCGAGTGTAGAAAGACGCGGATGAAATACAAAATGCGTGAAGCACGCGCATCATTGATTATTGCAACCACAAACAGTAACTTCAAAGAAATAAACATTATTTAACATAACATTATTACAGAGGAGTAGGCTTTGATCAACATGTCAATGCAATAACATGCAAAACACTTGGCAACAAATACCAAAAATTAATACGCAGAATACTTTCACATCGAAGAGCTCAGTAAATAAAAATTGAACCGAAAGCAGTCTGACTACACTTAGATCATAGATGTTGTACATCAATCCATTTACAATTACAAATATAAGCCCAGTGAAAAGCTGAAAATTAAGCAAGAGTTTGAATACTGTCTTTTTGTCAATGCCACAACATGCGAACTTAGAAACATTTCCATACTGCCCTGCGTGCTTCTGTGGCTTTGCATGTTTAGGGTGCTTTGCACTTGCCTAAATCTGTTGCAGCATGACGACCCTTAGCAATCCATGACTGCACGTACGAAAGTGGATTCCACTCATGCAAAGGCGGCCCAACATTGGAAATTGAAAGAAGAGAGGAAATAATGTTCTACACTTATACATGACCTTAGAGGTGTGCAAATTAAGTTCATTTTGCTAAATCCACGTTCACATTCATGATTCAGCAGTGCTAACAGGCAGTGTGTGAATTGCACTAATAAGTCTTTTAAATTTATTCCCTGAAGCCTCAGCTCCCTTCACATCTTTGAAATCTCTGTATTCCTGCTATTTTCGAAGTGAAGACAAAATTATTTGCGCAGATAGAACTTGCCGGGATATTTTCAGAATATAGGCTTAATATTCAGGAAATGTTACGACTAGTCCATACTAGTTTTCTGGATTTAGAATGCTTGGTTGCAACTGTTTTTCAGGGACTGGGGAGAACATTTTGTGTTGCATCAGCAGTTCACCTAAGTGTCCCCGGAAGTGTTTGAAAGTTCTGTGAGCCACCTCTGCTGTACACTGAGTGTACAGGCCTAAAGTGGATAAAATTATACTTCATATTATTTATATCCAGTGGCGTAGCTAGACAGAGAGAGAGAGAGAGAGAGAGAGAGAGAGAGAGAGAGAGAGAGAGAGAGAGAGAGAGAGAGAGAGAGAGAGAGAGAGAGAGAGAGAGAGAGAGACAGACAGACAGACAGACAGAGACAGACAGACAGACAGAGACAAAGACAGAGAGACAGAGACAGACAGAGACACACAGAGACACACAAAGACACACAGAGAGACGGAGACGGAGATAGATATCGACTCCGCAACGGTTCAACTGATTTGAACAAAGATAGCCTAGTAACATTATTATACACAAAGTCAGTGCATCGTTTCTGTGGCTCTGATTCTCAAAGGCAATACTATATTATTCGTGTAATCACTATGTGCCTGTAATCACTTAATATAAACACGATTTAGAATACGTCTTACACAAAGACATCTTACACATGTAGGCCTACAAACAAATTTAATTCCAGCTGTCTGGCGCCATATATGTTTCCGAGCCTCTTATTCATCTAACTCATAATCAGTTCATCACAGAATTGGGTTTCGGCGATTCGGTAGACTGTCAAACTTATCTCAGTTACCTTGCTAATGCCCTAGTAGTAGAACACAAAACTCACCTCATGCAGGACCTTTTGTGTGAAAAGAAATCATTCAACTTTCGTTGTGCCACTTCTGATGGCTGATGCAAACTTTCTTTTCGACATTTTGCTACATGCGCTATAACTAGGCCTATTACTAATCAAAAGACTTGCTATAGCCTATCTAGTTCAGATTTCAACACCGATTCCAGCTAAGTCTTCAGCAAACGAGTCGTTACAAACTACTGTGGCATCCTTGTACACAGAGCGGGAAACACGCTAACCGCGGGAAGGGATTATAAAACATTAATTTGAACTCGAGAGCCAGACTTTTTGTTTTTGACAGACAGACAGACAGAGACAGTGAGAGAGAGTAAGAGACAGAGACTGGCTGTCTCTTACTCCGTCTCGCACAATAGTCTCTCTGTCTCTCTCTGTCTCTCTCCTCTAGAGAGGAGAGGAGAGGAGAGGAGAGGAGAGGAGAGAGAGAGAGAGAGAGAGAGAGAGAGAGAGAGAGAGAGAGAGAGAGCGTGAGAGAGCGGGTGAGCGGCTAAAGTAAACACGTAGGCCAAGTAGTTTTCTATGATGCTAGTGAATATTGATTGAATCGCACTGTGAGGTTGACGAATAGGTTAATCTGATCTATTTGGGTGGCGGGTCTGATAATTTGGGTGGCGGGTCTGACAATGCAGGTGGGGGCTCTCAAATCAGAGGTGGCGGGTCTGAATTCCTAGGTGCCGGATCTGAGACCCGGCGAGACCCGGCTGAATTTAACCACTGGTCATACCTATGTAAAACAAGAACTGTTCTTTGCGAACAAGCTTTTTCAGTTACTGGGGCTAGTTTTCGAAACTCCTCTCTGTGTTTCTGTCCGTTCTGCTCAGTCGCTTATTTCATTTCGTTCTCAACTTTCAAATTGTGTATTCACAATAGACTGATAAAGATTTGTAGAGGCCTATTTATTCATTCATTCATTCCGAGAATTTATATAGCGCCTCTTCAAGAAAACTACTCAGAGGCGCTCCCAGCCCAGCCACGGTTAAAAAGTGTGATTTGAGATACTTATAAAAGGCAGGCGAATCTAGCCGAGGCATCAATCGCAAGTCTAGTGGGAGGCCATTCCAGATGGAGGGACCCACAATCGAAAAGGCTCGACGCTGTCTAATGGAAGTGTGAGCTCGCGGTACCAAAAGCTCCCCTTTCTGAAGAACGCAGAGATCTACGAGCTGCGAGGTCAGAGACAGGTCGACTAAGATCTGACAAGTAGGATGGAGCACAGCCAAGAAGGCACCTCCATACAAGTGCAGCAACTCGATAGGAGATGCGTTGAGAAACAGGGAGCCAGTGAAGAACATCACGCATATAGGCAGAGACAGGAGCATATTTAGGCAGGTGGCCAATGAGGCGAGCAGCGGAACGCAAAACTCGATCAAGGCGCCCAATTAGCCCCAATGGTAGACCTACAAGAACCGAACTGCATTGATCAAGTCTACTAGTGACAAAGGCATGCACAAGAGTCACAGTAGCAGTATGAGAGAGGGATCGTGAGACAACTCGGAGTTGACGAAGCTGATAGTAGCAACTACGAGTGATCGAATTAATATGCTGTGAGAAATTTATATATATATATATTATATATACATATATATACATATACATATACACATACATACATATGCATATGCATATACATATACACATACATATGCATATACACATATATAGGCCTACATATATATGTTCCAGATCTTTTAAGAGGTTCTTGAAAGGCGCTATGTAAATATCCGGATGCGTGCTTACATGCATACATAGATATAGATACCATCTTACATACATACTTACATGCGCAGGCTTATATGAATACATGCAAAGCCTACCTCTGTACGTTCGCCTATAATGCATATATACATACGCATACATGCACACTCGTACACAGTGGTGTAGACGTAAATTTTGAAGTACCGGAGCGCTCCGGGTAAATAATAAGTACCGGAACGCCGCTGCGGCTCGTCTACACCACTGAAATGTACACTATAACCTACATCAATGACCAGACTTTTTTGTCTCAGAGGAGGATCGAACCTGCATGCTCCGCGTTGCAAGGCGAGCGTTCAAACCGATCAGCTAAATCACGGGAGAGGAACGTTTCAATATCTAGCAGGCATTAAACAACTTGCCGCCATAGGCCAAGTTTTTTTGGGAATGGAGCCATTATGAATTTTACCTGGCCATATAGTGGCCTATTAGGCTATTACATGAGATAATCATTGTCGTCGCATTAAGATTGGTCTGATTGTATTCAATGATAATAATAATAATCTTCGTTTAATTTTCAAACTGACAAGTAGGCCTAAGCAGGATGATTACAATTCATAGTATGAACGGATGATCAACGGATGATTACAGGAGTCGAATTTAACGGTCTGGCAGCCATGCAAGGCGCCCATCACGTCCTACTGCTCATTGTTTCAACACCACCTAGCGAATGAAAAGGCTGCGTCATTCATCCATTCATTCTGGGAATTTATAGCGCTTCTTCAAGATCTCTACTCAGAGGCGCTCTCTGCGCTAACCTATTATGACGATAAGTGTCATCACGAACGAAAGTATTACATCAGTTAGCAAAACAATGCACAGTAAGCTAGACCACTGGCGGGCCAAAACACACGCGTGGAACCACCCAACTGATTCCTGTCGACAGCTGAAGATGGCATGGATGTTCAGAGTCTCTGAGCACAGTTGCGTCGATAGAGTAGAGCGGCCACAAGTGACAGCGTTCGTAAACACGATGACGCTGCCGACGAGCTCTCTGGTAGAAGGTGACGCACGCCCGGCTATTCGTCGAAGCACAAGGACTATACGAATTAAATGCATTCGTCGTGCGTCGGTCGGTAGATTGAAGCACCTCCAGTGACTGAAAGGTCGAGGTCACTTCTAAGGCCCGGATCAGTCGTCCTCCACCGAGACGAAAACACTCGGCTACAGGCGGCGTACAGGGTCCGTATGGCTGAGGATCGACTGTACATCAAAAGGATAGGCCTGATGACTGATGTAGTCACGTGGCAGCAAGGCGACTTGCGAACAAAATACCCTCAAACGCACAAAATCATTGGCAAACCGACAAATAAGTCCGGGACGCAAACCTAGCACGGTAGCACCAGAAAACTCCATGTTCAAAGCGAGAAAATTCTGCGTTTAGACGAAATAATCCGTCGAAATGACGAAGTCGATCACCGACCAACGAGGCCGATGACATGCGCAGCAATCGGTCTGGTGTTAGAGTTCAATGTCGTAATGCTTCCAGCAGTGGCGGATCCAGGGTTGCTTGCGCGGGGGGGGCAGGGGCTCTTTCTGAGGGGCGCCATGTTCTAGCGTAAACATTGTAATTTACTTTCTATACGATGGTAGCCTATGTTTGAAATAATGCCATTATGTTTAGTAATGCAGTAGACCATTAGTATATATAGGCCTACTATTCTAACTAAAACTGTTTCAAAGTGGCAAAATGGTCAGGGACATAATGTCGCAGATTCATCAAGCATTAAATATGAATTGTTTTCTACGAGGCTTCATCAGTGGAAAGCGATTGATAGTTGCTTTAGAGTCAATAGCTCCAGTCAATTCTCTTTCGATTGATATCAGGCCTAATGCCTGTCTAGATAGGCGTTCATTTAAGCGTTTTGTGGATCGCAAGTAATTTTGATTATTTTCAATCTGCTACAAATTCTTTCTGCAGTAGATTAGCCGACGTAACAGAAAGAGTGAGATATATTTAATACATGTATTAAAAATCTAATTATATTAATTAGAGCATTAATTGGTTCGCAACCTCTTTCAGATCACGGCACCCTTACTAATGAAATTGCAGATCAGTTGCACCACTGGCCTAAATTTTATCTATTTTCATCGAGTTTGTTCATTATTTTACTGACAAGCAATGTTCCTTCTATTCAACTGAAGGGTTGCGACTATCTCTACAGTCTACACTACTTTAACTTAAAAAATAATTATAGGCTTATGTGTTAGTAGTGATAATTTAAGAACATTTTTTACATAAAACGTTGCACAAATGTTATGGTATACCATTCTGCCATCCAGCCACGGCAGCACTTGAGCAGGTTCACGGCACCCTTGAGTGCCGCGACACCCAGGTTGGGAAGCACTAGATTAGGGAGTTATTATCACTTGCCTGTGATTGTACCGATGCAAGTGATTTGATCAGTATAGTGTACGTTGGCGCCCGGGGCAAGTAATGGCAAGAGCGGCAGAGCCGCCAGTAGAAATTTCGAATTTTAACGAAACACAGAGTTAGTGAAACGTTAGGCCTATGTGTTGAACGTTAATCGATGGTATGAATATATATGGGTCTTACCAGACTCAGAACGGTTCTGTCCTTGATAGTTGCAAAGTCTATGGGAACTTCAGCAAGATTAATGGAAACGGCTACTTCATTCTGGCTGGTCAAACTGCTGTGGCCTTCTGGATTCAATGGCCTGTTCATATGAAAATGCTGATTTCATGACTCAGCGGCCAGCCCCATTGATAAACCTAGACTATAGGGCCAATAAGCCCGCCCTGGACTTAGAGAGGTCAACAGGGCGCCTACCTAGAGCCACGGAAGGATGCAGCCACAGGAGAGATGGGTTTCTTCGAATTCCAAATGCAGAGGTTGTTTCATGTGATACGCATAATATATCAAACTGAACGACAGAGGGAAGGAGATAGTGTTGTCGGGTATAGAGAGAAGAAACATGACTACCGAGGACAGCGGTGATCATTTATGCATATATACATATATAGCATAAATATATAATATTCGGTTTGTGGGCTTTCACAGACAGTGGGCGAGAACTGACCCTGCAGCCTCTCCGGCTGGAGAGGTCACCCTGCACTGCCTGCAGCCCCTCCGGCTGCAGGGGTGAGTTCATCTCAAAATGGAAACTCGATATGCTGTAGCTTGCTGTAAACAGTGCATCGACTGACATTTGTCGTGTTTCATACGATTAGGCCGTTGTTAAAAGTCAGGGCGCAGATGATAAAATGTCTTAAAAAATTTAATATTGTCGCCCCTTTTGTCCACCATGACAGGTTTGGTCTTGAGGGGCGCCATTATACAACCAAGCGGGGCGCGGGGGGGCGAACCGCCCCCCGGGCCTATAGCTAAATCCGCCACTGGAAGCCTTCCAGTATGTTGTAGAATACATATTTCATGATTATAGTTTTGTCAGTGTTGATATGGCTCTCAGCATGATTTTTGTCACACCAATGTTGATTGTTGCTGAAGATAGACACTTTTATTCTTGTAGGCCTACTAGGAAATTGTCGTCAAACTTCTGTTGTCATAAATTCATAATCATTATCGGTAAAGTCGTAGTTTACGTTGCTAAATTATTCTAGGCCTAATGTCTTCAATGCCGTACTTGACGTTGGTAAGTAAAAAGTCTACCTATGTGCATGTTAACTATCATCAATCCACCTTTCATTTCATTAAGAAATTTTTTCATCAATCCAACTTCTATTTAATTTGAAAAAATTACTTTTATCAATCCAACTTCTATTTCATGAAAGAAATATTTTTCATCAATGGAACTTTTATTTAAGCAAAGATAATTCTCATGGATCCAGCTTCTAATTACGGAAACAATTATTTTCATCAATCCAGTTTCTATTGAATCCAAAACTTAATTTCATCCATCCAGCTTCTATTTACGGGAAAAATTATTTCGATCGATCCAACTTCAATTTTGAACACAGGAACGTTTTCATCAATCTCACTTCCATTTAGGGAAACAATTTCTTTCATCAATCCAGCTTCCATTTTACAGTGACAACATCAAATAATTTAGCAACGTAAACTACGACTTTACCATCATTATCTCCGTCCACAGGAAATAATTGCCGGAACGCTAAGTACAAAGCGTTCCGGCTGATTTGACAATAAGTACCGGAACGCGCGCTCCGGATAAATAGCAAGTACCGGAACGTCGCTCCGGACCGCTCCGGCTCGTCTACACCCCTGCTCGTACATCCTTCCATCCATACATAAATGCATGCATGGGTCATACACATAGGACTACAAGGATCCTGAGTGGCCGAGTGGGTTGGTAGCCCGCTCGTCACGCCGGCGCCCCGGGTTCGCTTCCCGGTCGGGTCGGTTTATCACAGATTAATTTCTCGGATCTTTACTGCGGGTGGCTCGGTCGCATTATAAACGTGGAGTACAATACAACACACAATACAACACATCACAATACAACTGGGGCGCGGTGGTTTAGGGGTATGTTCGGTGCCTTGCAGCTGGAGGGTTGCGGGTTCGAATCCACCTCAAAGTCGCCGCGTAGGGTCCCTCAGGGCAAGTCCTTCACTCGCAATTGCTCATGCGCTTCGGCGTGAAACTCCGATTCAGCGTTCGCGCAGTAGTCGGGAGCGCCTCTGAGTAGAAATCTTGAAGGGGCGCTATAACAAGTGTTCAAATACAATACAATACAATACAATACACACAGCAATAGTCTACATAAACACATGCATACAGATACATACATACACGCATACATATACACACAGGCCTACATTGTACATACATAAATACATAATCCGTACGGACCAAGATTAAGATTTTAACGCACATTCGTTTCACACCATCGACTGATGATGAGTGTCGAACAGACGGACATACTGTGGACCCTTCCAAATGCCAAGACAGTTTAAGTGTGAATAAACCAATTCCAACGTGTGTAACCCGCACGGCATATTATCGGTTAGGGACCAATGTTCCAGCCCAAGAGACGTGGAAAACAGTTGGTCAAGGAGACTGAATGTTTGATGCTCAGTGAGGACCATGTCATACACGGAATGCGTATGTCAAACAACGAATAGCTCTACATAAACAAAACCAGCTGCCAGCCTTTATAGCAGTGAAACAGCGTCGACGCTGTCTCCCTGCTGTGATAAACACTGCCTGTCTATAAACTCTCCCTCTGGCGTGTCGCCACACAGCGGGCGACAGAGTGTGTACCGCGGCGCATGGTGATACATCTCAAAACATAATTTAGCTGTATTGCGATCAAGCGTTTACTACATGAAGCGACATCTCTGTATGATCTTGCGGCTGTGTGACAGACTGGGATTACTGGCGGTCAACATGTGCGAGTAAATGTACCTTGCATGGTTGAATAGACTGATTTAAATAAACTGAGTTATATTGAGCACTGGGTGCTTAGTGTGTTTGTTGACAACATTCAAGCACATGGGTGAAGGCCGCATCCAGAATGAGCTTAAGATGAATGCTATCCACCCATGCGGTTAACTACGTTTAGGTCTCTTGCGGTTGGTTCTATCGTATTTTTCGGGCTTTTGCACGAAAATAACCTCAGTTTGATTAACCTATGGTTATATATCTGGCCCGGTTAGCTGCTTTGGTAAGTGCGCATGTCCCATGCGTCCCTGTGCGTGCTGATCCCTGCTTGCCTCCAGATGGTTGCTTATTTAAGATATTTTGATCTCGGGTTAGTACGAAGACTTTAAAAGGCGTGGCACCGAATCAAACGGGCAAGGCCATACGGTCGCTGTCGAAAAATGGGTATACCTATACATTTACATTTTTCAAAAAGTAAATACTAATTGCGTGAACTGATGTTTGGTCCATTTACAGGCAGTTTCTGGCTACGTCAAAGCGGCCTGCAAATGTCACGGAGTTTCTGGTTCGTGCAGCATGAAGACCTGTTGGAACCAGCTGCCGACCTTCCGCAAGGTCGGCGATCGCCTCATGCACAAGTACGACACGGCCACCGAGGTCCAGTTCAACAAACCGGGCACGATACTCGTATCGCGGAATCCGACGACGCGCCGAACCCAGGCGCAGGCGACGCGCCCAGCCAAGGAGGACATCGTCTACGTTGAACAGTCGCCCGACTACTGCACGGCGAACCCTTCGACCGGGTGGAGCGGAACCCACGGCAGGCGCTGCCAGAGATCGGCGGTCGGCATGGACGGATGCGACCTCATGTGCTGCGGCAGAGGATACAACTCGATCCGGACAAAAGTGTCGGAAAGGTGCAACTGTAAGTTCCACTGGTGCTGCTACGTCAAATGTGATACGTGCGAACAGACGGTCGACATTTACATATGCAAATGACCATGCACACACTGCAGTGAAATATTATGCAAATCCACGACGTAGCCATACACAGGCGTAAAGGGCGCGGCTGCTTATTTACTTGTACAGAATTGATAGTCTATTATTATTATAATGTGGCTCATAACGATAAGACGACAATCTATTGAAATTATTGACATATTATATGTTATGTTATAATTATAAAAGACAAGTTTTGATATGCTGCAAAAGACGTTGTTTAGACTATAAGAGAAGACGACGTTTATCTACGAGCGGAAGTGAAGAACATTTCCAACAGCATGGAACGAAGTTAGTCTCGTGTAGAAAGTATCCATATCAATCTGTGAGGCACTTGAAGAAGGCATACTGCGCCTAACATTATAATGGCACTGTACGAGTTATCAGGTCAGGTTAGATTAGACGTTATAGGCACACACTTTCACTTACTAGTTCACTTCACTGAAGAACATCTCAAATTCGTGAAGAACATCTCAAATTCACAAACGATTGAGTTTTTGGTGGACATGTAAAACGACAAATCCTAGCAACAATTAGAGTTGCAGAAATGACTTCAACGTATAAACATGGCATTATCCTAAACTGGCAGTTTACTTAGCAACTTGTAAGCATGTATGCTTTCACAGATTTACGAAACCGTTGCATGTATAAAAGGCAACGTATACGTAACCAACCACACAAAAACTGTTTCTGACGGCAAGAGTTTTGGAGATGTATATATAGTATATATAGTAGTTTCATCCCTTCAACAACTTGATTAGCAAACAAAGTAACAAACGCAAAAATCTGTGCTGCGTGTAGACTATATCTTACCCTGTCGATCTACGCTCACTGTAAGATTTCACAACTGCACGCAACTGCAAATCGAGAAGTAGACACGAAACTTGCGAACTGTGTTTGCAGCATTAAAGTTGCAGACATGACTATACAGCTAGTTAACAAACGGCAGAAAATGAACAGAAAGGCCTATACTTGCATAGACAGACGTACATGTAAGAAATCTTGCAGTTTAACAGATTGCCTTACACTAATTTATAGTTGTGACAATGAGATCATTTCGTCAGCATATGGAATGAGTGCTGCGTCACTGATACGATGTAGTCCTATCATGCAATCACCCGTCCTCTTCTCTTCAAATCGTAGCTCCTGAAACGCAAATATTCGAGAATGCACGGATTGCACTTTAACTGTGAATCCCTCACTGTTAAACTATCTTTAACAAGACGTCAATACATAAGTAGTTTAGTCAGCAACAAATAGACCTAACTATATTTGTTGGCTGATTGTGAGACACTCGGGGCCTCTTTGGCGTCAACTGAGTCTGGTGGTGCCCACTATTAGCTTTTTCACCTTTGCTGTCACTTCGATGCATGTAGAGTTGTCCTATACAATTCGCACTTAAATTTTCAGCTACCTTATTATAGTGCAGGTATGTATTTACTTGAAAGATTTTGCTTTTGTGTCGCAAAATTAGTCATCACGTCGTCTTCTGTATAATTTTATTTACTTCAGTCTGGCACTCCTCATGTACAAGGCCCGAGCAAATCTTTTGCCATCGTACTTATCTTCCATGGTTACAACCTGAAGCTTTGTTCAAGGCCGGTATAGGCGGTATACTCTCTTCGATTAGTATTGGAAAGTATACGTTGTTTCTGTACATGTCTTGTCTTTGACCATACAGCGTTCACTCACAGTTGCGTGTCTTTCGATCTAGAACTCTATATATACCTGTGTGTGTGTGTGTGTGTCTATGTATGTCTGTGTATGTGTGTTTGTTTGTGTGCGTGTGTTCTGGTGCATAAATGTGTTTATTTCCTTGATATTCTTTGATATCATTTGAATATACCTTGAGCATCATGTGCGCAGGTCTCTTACGGAGGCTGTCCTCTAAGCTGAAAACTTACCTCTTCCAGTTTATTAGCGGCTACTTTAATGTTTCCCGGTTTCAATTTGATTCTGAACTTTGTAAGGAGACCGTTATCAGATTACAGCCGTTATGCATTGTACAGATCGAGGTCATTACAGGGCCTTTACATTTAATTTAAGCATCGAGTCTTCCAGAAAAAGTTCCATTCTATATCTACATTGACCATGCACTGTGCAGGAGATAGCGTATACCATAATATCATATTTGTTCTAATTTTACTACAACTTTTGTAACAATAAGCATATATACTTACGCGACAGAAAACGTCAGATTGTTGGTCCTATTCAGTTTGACGCCAACTGTGTAATTTTGCCAGATTAATCCATCGTTCAAACTGTACTGTATCATAGAACCGGGGAATTCCGTGTTTGCCATGACGTCCTCATTCTTGACTCTACAATACAGTCACGTTCTGCACTATGATGATATCATGCGTAAGAAATTTTTCAAGCTGTCAAAATATATGGTCCATGCAGATGTTGGGTAACCCAACGTAATGAAGTTTATGTGATAGAGCTCTTCCATGTAAACTTAAACTATAGTAGGCTAGTAGTTGTGCAGACAGAAATGCATGTTAGGCTATGTAAACGTTTGCGACCATCCTCAAAGCATACTATTCAACCTAAAACTCAAGCTGAATACTATAACAATGCCATAATTAGACCGTATATATCTAACGTAAAGACTAAAGTCACGCAAGTAAAAAGGTCTCAAAGTACCTGGTGATATTATATAACCGGCGTTGACACCTTTGATAACATATTATTAATAATATGCCATTATGCGATAGCGAGGTTAAGACTATAGGATGTGCTAAGTATACACAGCAATTAGATGTGTTAATAATTACATAAATATATAAACTTTGAATTAATTATGAACTATATCATCAATTTATTAATAAACAATTTCTATGGTGTCTTTGCCTGATTTACTACATTGAACAACAATGGCGCATCAAAATCAACCGCAGTCAGGTCATTTAGGCCTACCAAGAATGCCAGTATTGTCTGTTTCTCTGATCAGGACTATTGACTAGATCTTCTACATGAATATCACCCGCATCGATGCAGTCGGGTGGGGTATCAGGCCAATAACCCCTGGGCAATAACCCCCGGCCATTAACCCCCGAGGAAAATTACCACCGGTCAATAACCCCGTGGCCAATAACCCCCAAGGAAAATAACCCCCAAGGAAAATAACCCCAAGTCAAAACCCCGGCCAATAACCCTCAAACATAACAAGTAAAGCATGTTAAAGTAAACTGCTTTGTTTCTTGCCAACTTATTTATTATTTGTTGCTATACTGACGTAAAACGAGCGGTGACTTGCCCGGGTATGTCTTTTGTGTGGCAATGTCTCAAACGAAGCGTGGATAACATTGGATATAGGGGCATTAAGTGGTGTCTCACGAGTTTCGAGTTTCTTTTATTTAGATTAACGAGTACGTAGGCCTCGAAGTTATTTTTTTTATCTGCCTCTGCCGAGCTGTGCGTATACCACCCGAGTAGACGAAGCCTCATGCGCAAGCCCCAAGAGCCCAGTAATGCCTGCCCGTAAGCCGTCTAGTCCGAGTTATTGGTATAGTAATAAATAGAAGCTGAATGTCCATGCAATAACGTAAAAGACGCTAACATAAGTCGTGAGTATCACGGCGCAATAACACGTAAATTTTTTACCGTGAATTACGTTGTTTAAAATTGACCAGTATCGGGTATACTATAGACTACAGCATGGATGGCGAACCTATATGCCACGCTTGCCAAAAGTGGTTCGCATTCAAATTTTTGTTCACGCGGCATTTGGAGTGACCCCCAAAATTTGAATCTTAGAAATACAAAATTACTGTAGTGTAGGAAGCCACATTTTCTTTTATGAAGAACTTTATTCTAAAACCATTCCAAACTATCTTTGAAATAATGTCTTTTATTCATTTTTTTTATTACGCGTTGTCAATTGAAACCTACATCAGAAAAACAATTATACATTATAAAATTCCGAGGGGCACGCGACGGTATTTTAAAAATGTTTTAGCGGATTTTGGCAAGCACCTTAAATAGGGTTCGCCATTCCTGCTAGAGTGTATATTTACGTATATAAAGATGTATAATGGGCAGGGGGTTACTGGCCGGGCGGATTTTGACTTGGGGGTTATTTTCCACGGGGTTATAAGCCATGGCGTTATTGACCGGTGGGTAGTTTTCCTAGGCGGTTAATGGCCGGAGGCTATTGGTTGGAGGGTTAATACCCTAGAACCGTCGAGTTGCGTCATTGTAAATCGTAGATATGGATACATCGTGGATCGTGGGGCGCGGTGGTGTAGGGGTATGTTCGATGCCTTGCAGCCGGAGGGTTGCGGGTTCGAATCCACCTCAAGCCGCCGCGTAGGGACCCTGGGCAAGTCCTTCACTCGCAACTGCTCATGCTCTTCGGCGTGAAACTCCGATTCAGTGTCCGAGCTGTAGTCGGGAGCGCCTTTGAATAGAAATCTTGAAGGGGCGCTATAACAGGTGCTCATACATACATGTACATACATACAGATCTAGATAAGTTTACTCTTGTAATTGTAATTGTAACCGAAGATTTATATAGCGCCGCTCGGAAATCAGCAGTCTTATCAGTAGGTCTATATTTAAATGCACGAAGGAAAGTTTCGTAAAAGTTTCGGCACCTGACTCCTGGAGTCGAAAGCCTGTAGTTGATTCCAAGACGTTCCAGTCTCATCAGTTCCTTGTATCCAACGGTGTTGGCGAAGTCCGTCCAATCTTCATGGCGCAGTTTGGCCATCTGTTGTTCAGTGGCCGCTGTCTCCCACTCAGCCATGTGCCAGGCTCTCTCGGCAAAGGCCAACAGTCGCGGATACAACATGTAGTGGGCATCGGAGGTCGTACGGATCATTTCCCCCCACAAGCTGGCCTGCATTCCTAAGAATACAACAAGGACCGTACTCAATTAAATCTGTCATGTTTTAATAGTTAATTAACTATAATATTTGCAATATTTTTAAACTTTGCGCTCTAAGGTAAAACAATATTTTGGAAACAGCTGCTCCGCTGCTTTTTTCTCTTCCTTCTTGTTGTTACACCTCCAGACACCATTCACTATGATCGTAGATTTTCCATTTCTAAAGCGCGACGTGAAAGATAGGTGATTGGTGAAAGAAGTAGCTTATTCACGAGCTCTGTATGAAGTTCGATGGTTTGTTCATACATGTAGTTGGGTTCAGGACTCAGATACAAGGAAAACATGGAGGAAGATCGAGAAACTGTACGGTGTGTGGCATTTCGGCTAAAAGAGAATGAACGTGGCCCAAGGTTTGTTGCCAGTTGACTTTCCCAAAAGATCTTGGCCCAGAACCGAGGCTGATTCAATCGTCACTTAAGTTATTCTGTCTTGATTCAATGTCGACAAGCATACTCGCTCTCTCGAAGTATTTGTTCAGGTGATGGAGAAATGCAGCTAAACAGTAATTGCTTAATGAGCATTTGATGAGTCCCTTTAAATGTTCATGTTGGGACTGAGGCTAGAGCCTGGTCAGGCCCATAGGCGGAGACTTGGTCTTGGGTTTAGGGGGGATTTCTACGTCAGTAATGGTAGCATTTTGAAGCTGTCATATTCGAAAAAAATTGCTGTATTATTTCAGTGCTGATAGGAACCAGCTGTCACTCGTAGCTTACATGTAGCTGTGTGGCATGTTTGAGTTTGGGGTGGCCCATGGTTTGGGGATGTGCCTTTCCCCATCTAAAATTGTTTGAATTTCTACAATGTAATGGTAGCTTTTTCAGGTATCATCTGAACAAAATACTCGCTCTCTCGATTATTTGAGGTGCTGATAAGAACCAGCTGTCACTAATAGCTATTATTATTATATTCATGAAATATTTCATATTGGGACTGAGGTTCGACCCTGATCAGCCCCTCAAGTCTCCGCCCCTGGTCATGTCAACGTGATGCAATTTATACCTTCACGTCATAATTTGATTTTCGACAGCAAAATTCAACTTCATATCTCGTGTCCGATACAATGAACGAAATTTCGCCGATAAACTTAATATAATTATTTGCAACAATCTAACGGAGAACAAATCGTACAGCTTATTGTAAGTAACAATAAGATCAAATCCAGTAAGTGAAATATTTTATCTGCATACGACAAATATTGTATAAATTTATACAATACCTATTATATTTTCCGGGTGCTTAAGTTGCTCGCACGGATCCAGTCCAACTACTCGACAAGTTTCCTCTTGAGCAAAGCTGGAATTTCCTAGATTTCTGGAAAACATGTACGTGAACACATGTTGCGCATCGACAAATCTCGTCGCCCAGAACAATCCAGTCTCCTCAGTATCTGGCTCATTTGGATGATCCAGATAAAGTCGTTGGGCATGTGTAAGAACCACCTAAGAACGGTTGAAAGCATGTACACTTTGACCAGTTTCATTAGACAACTCTTTCGCATAAATACATCTTTATTCTTCATATAATGATAAATTAATAATAATAATTATAATAATAAACGTCCAACGCTTCAATGCCGTCGCGTTCCGAGGAACCTTTTTGGAGAAAACGACTGATAAAACCATTCCAGAATAATAGTCTTATCCAGCAGTCTCCGGACTTTTTAGGCCACCTGAGGGATCCTTAATACCTCGGGTAAACAACAAAAACAACAACAGCAACAGCAACAGCAGCAGCAGCAACAACAACAACAATTAATGATACTTTCGCCAACCAGGACAACGACGAGTAGGGTCATCTCCGACAAATTACAACGATAGCTAGTAATATCTAAGTTCCTGAGTGATCCTGTTTACCTCGGGGTCTAAACAACAAAATAGTAATAATTTAAGAAACAATTCAAGCAATATTAATAACTGCACTTAATTAAAATCAGTATGGCACGGCCTGCCCAATAAATAAAAAAATGAACAAGTAGGAAGCTTTGTTTACTTCATCTACAATGCAAAACTTTCCCAATTTGTGTCGATATGCCATTCCTACCATATATAGTGAACTTCCGAAAGAGTATTGAATCAAATAGTTGCATGGAACTAGTCTGAGGCAGCGTAGCTTATAAGCAACTATAGTCTGGCAATCTGTGTAGATCAGAATACAGAATTAGATCATATTACGCAGTTGAATGTAATCAGACATTTATATAGCACCCCGTTGGGTGTGTGTCCTCAAATCGGCTCCGTCTTAACCACGACAAGACTCAGTACATCTGGCTCGGTAGTCGTGCCCAGCTTACCAAGATTAATGCTGACTTCTTTCGTCTTCGGTTTTCAAATATGCACTTCTCTTCCTCTGTCCGTGATCTTGGATTCATTCTCGATCCTGTCCTCTCCCTGTCTGATCACGTCAATAGTGTCTCTCGTTCCTGCTTCTACTACCTACGCCAACTCCGTGTCATCCGCCAATCACTCCCACTGCACGCTATCACGACTTTGGTCCATGCATTGATCTGTTCCAGGATTGATTATGGGAATGCGGTCTACATTGGTCTCTACTCAGATTCACATTTCGGTGTGACCTTGCGCGCGTTATAAATTTATTTAATAATAATAATAATACTCTCTCCTCTACAAATACATCTAAAATTCAGGCCATCCTAAACGCTGCCGCCCGCCTCAATGGGGGACATTGCAAAGTTTGACCATATCTCCCATTTTATCCGTGACTCGCTTCACTGGCTCCCCATCCGCCAGCGCATCCAATTCAAGGTCTGCCCCCTCATGCGAAGCTGTCTTGCTGGCTCTGCTCCTCACTATCTTAGGGCTTATTGTACTCCAGTATCTTCTCTGCCCAGTCGTTCCTCCCTTCGGTCCTCGGCCCGCGGTCACTTGGTTGTCCCGCCGGTTCGTACTTCTACGGCCCAGTCTAGGAGTTTCGCTATTATTGGTCCCAATAGCTGGAACCGGTTACCTCAGTCCCTCATGACAGACCTTTCTCTATTTCTTTTGACCAGTTCCGCCATCGCCTGAAAACCTCTCTCTTTATCAGTGAAGACACTGGCCCGGATCGGAAGCGCCTCTGTTTCTGAGTGGCGCAGTGGCGCTATATAAATACTCGATTACGATTACGATTAGGGCTGTCCATAAATGACGTCACGCAATTTTGGCCGATTTTTAACCCCCTCCCCTCGTCACACTTCGTCACAAAAAGTAACACCCCCTCTGAAAATGACGTCACAAAGCTCTGACCCCCCTAAAACCAAATTTCCATGGCTAAGCAAAATGCTCCTTCATGGAACAAATAGGGAAAGCATGAATATTTTAAAATCTAACGGTGACCAAATATTGAAATAATTAGAAAGTTATTAATAATGGTGCCCTTATACATAAAATAATTTTAAAAATAATCAAAATTTAATCCTCAAAATTAGTGCTGTTATTAATAAAATTAAATTGTTGTTAATTGTTAAATTTAGTAACATAGACCTGGTGTGACGTCACACTTCTCATCACACATACAAATTTCCGACCCCTAGGTGCGTACGTCATTATGGACGGCGATTAAGAGGCGCGGATTTGATGAAAACTCACTTATCAGGCACAGACTTTCCTTGCATAAGGTTGATCTAATTCAGACAACTGGAATACCTACATTGATTAACACTTTAACGACCAGCTGCATTGATTTCCCGGTCGCTTTTAGGACACTATCATCGTTAAAGTGTTAAACCTGGCGTAAATTTGACGTATATATATATACGTATATATACATACACTGCAATGTAACGTGAATCACCGACATTTCTCAGTTAACAATGAGGGGAGTGAACGCGTGCGTGTTGCCTCCATACACAGGTGAAATAATAACTACGTATTGTGGATGGAAGCAAGCAATGAGCTCACATGAAGAAGGAAATGCATTCAAGTGGCAGGGTATAACAGACTCCCCTACTGAGATGCGACAAATTCAGATAAAAATTGACAAGCAAACATGGGCGTAGCCAGAAAAATATTTCGGAGGGGTTTAAGATTTCGGGGGTTTCCATTGAAAATCGTCGCAAAAGTCCAGGTTTTTTATTTTGCATGTAACAGCATATAAAAAAATGTTTGAAAACTTATTTGGGGGTTTGAACCCGTAAAACCACCCCCTAAATACGCCCATGCAACCAAATGACCTTAAACGTGTATACTTGCAACGTGGCAAATCAGTGCCACAACACACGCATTGGTTTACCTTGTAGTTAGCATTGGCAAACCAGTAGGCAGCAGGTTTCAAATCCCATGCGTTGATGGTCACACCGACTTGGCTGTCCCAGTCTTTGACATCGACGGGAATCTCACCATGGCGACTCACTCCGTCAGCCCACGTCTGGACACCGACGCCGAACAGATTGGCGAGGGTGATCATGCGCTTCATAAAGTACATCTTAAGCTTATCTCTTAGGTGCGGCGATGCCTTGATTAGGGCATTACAGATGGGAGAACGCAACAGCGCCTGGTTAGGAACTTCATCGCCACCAAAATGAAACGTCTTCAACGGCTGGACGACCTATACAGTTTAAGCAGACAATCCACAAGATACGAAGCTGAAAACAAAACTGGAAAATTATGCATACTGTCAAGAGCGATATACTGGTCAGTGTTCAAAATGACACCGAGAATAAATCTATGAACAGTATAGGCCAACTCTGGAAATGAAGCAGCGTGTCTTTAAAGGCATTGTTGAAAACTAAATTGGAAACAAGTTCACTTTTCATCAGCGCAACAGATTTGGCTTGTAGTACGCTGCAGGAAAATACAATCGGAAACGCATACACATACATACAAAAAAGTTATACACACATACACAAATACATACATCCAAATCCAATCCATAGACACATTATCAATCAATCAATCAATCAAAACTCTTTTATTGAAGTAGGCCCTATATATGATATACATACACATATAGATACATACATACTTATCAATTGCATATTATGGCTAACGTCACTCTCAGATAGGTTTACAAAAAACCTTTTTGAGGTTTTTGTTGAAAGAAACAGCATGAAACGTGCTGAAATGCTCAATCAGAATATTATTTGTTTTCCCTGAAATTTCTGTGACACATAGTGCCTCATTCTTAGATGATTAGACGCCTCTGACGAGTACAGATAGAGAAGAGTACAGACGCAGGTCCAACGACATAAGATTATAAGAATACTTCTCAAGCAAGCAGCCTCAAGAGTCTATAGCAAGCTCGAGCCATAGACCAACGTTGTTTTACTTACTTTGTGCGTATCAATGATGGACTTCAGTACTTCTTGGACGAAAGTGTAGGTTGATTCAAGGCACGGATTGAGAACGTTGTCTTTGTGCTCATTGACGGAAAGATACCAAGAAGTATCGTTTCGATCGTGCACCAGAAATTTGGATGCAGTCGCCTCATCGCTGCCATTTTCCTTCAGTCTTTTGTAGCGCATGCGCATTGCTTGGACAGCGGCGTGCGCATGTCCAGGCATATCTACTTCCGGAATGACTTCGATATGCCGACGGTTGGCGTGTCGAAGTATGTCCTGGTAATCTTCGACTGAATAGTATTGTTGTTTCAACTTTGGACCAAACCCAAGGTATGGTAGGAGACTGTTCTCCTGGTTCGGGTCATGACCTCGACTAGATCCAATCTGAGACAGATAAAATGTCACACAATGCTGACGGTATTTGCAACAGTTTTAAGAGTTTCTAAAATTTGATGGCTTCAACTCAATTTCTGAACATGTTCGGTCAAATTTTGAAAACCTCTTAGGACATTCTATATGCATAAAGTCAGTTGGCCAATGCTGGTTTAAGGCTGGTCAAGAGACAAAGACAGACAGATAAAAAGAAAAGATGGTCATTGATAAGTAAAAGTCCACCGCAAACTGGAATGAAAATTCAAAGCAGCTTTAAAAACGTTTGGTACTGTACATTTACACTGCAGTAGGCCTATAGAGGAGATGGCAGAGAACACATTAAACTATCAAAATATATTTTCTGTTATAGAAACACTCGTCTCGTAATAAATGGAACAAATAAATGGTCGAAAGTCTATACTACAAAGCCCAAGAGTTTCGAGGAGAACCCGACTAGAAGTGATAAACCCACAAGGTCCCACATAAAGGGCATGCAGTCACAAGCAGGCCTACATGTACACACATATATAATAATAATATATGCAACATAACATAACAACTTAACAAGGGATTTTAAGTGGTTAAGAAGACGTCGTCTGTTTTAGAAACACTGTAAATTAACCTGGAAGATGCTTAATAGCCCAATTTTCCTAGCTTCCCCTTAAAAGCCGTGACAGTGTCCACTGAGATAGTACTATCATCCAAATCAATCCACAAGTCTACAACTCATGCACTGAAGAATTTCTGCCATAATGTTGCTTTCGGCTTCTTAAACAACTAATATACCTGTGTCGCCTAGTTCTTTTGTTTGGTGCTAATTCAAAGAACACCCCTCACTACAGTGCTTCCTTTCCAGTGATAATCTTCTAAGCTTTGATTAAATCTCCTCTGCTCCTCCTTCTCTCCAATGTTGTTAGTCCATATCTGTAGGCGTATACATGGATACTTATGTTTATAATTATATCGCTTTTCGTGTTACAGGTTAGATGTAAAATAGCGCCACGAAAATATCTTTCGGCATAAATAATTCGTTTCCACTATAAAATACAAACCTCTGTCAGTTCAGGCAGCGTAGGTATTTCGATTCTCCAACCCTGGTCGTCCGTTAAGTGCAGGTGAAGTTTGTTCAGTTTGTACATGGCCATCACATCGAGCGTTCTAATGATCTCCCGTTTCTCGATGAAGTTTCTGGCGACATCTAACATCAGTCCGCGAAATTCCAGTCGCGGTGCGTCCACGATTTCTGCTATTGGCAGAGTTAGTCCGTCTTTGTTGCCGTCCAGTAAACTGACCAATGACTGGACACCGTAAAACACTCCACCGGATGTCTGACCATGCACGCTGATCTTATCTGAAGCAATCTTGATTACATAGCCTTCATCGATATGAATTCCTTCATGGAACTTGGCAAAGAATGCACTGATATTTCTAACGGCAAGTGATATGGTCTGTGAACCTTCGATATCGATAGTCGCCGATTCAAAATAAGTCAGCTTAAGTTTATCTGGAAGCGTAAATCATATATAGTCCGTTAGAACAACATACATTTAAAATTATAATCAACGTTGATAAAATGGTATGAATGCAAATTAATGAATTTAATTACACATGTAATTAACATGTACACGCCGCCAACTTATCGGCACAATTACACATAACGCAAAATTACAGCTCATTCTCTGCAAGGAATACTTGATCTTTCAAATAACTTAGAATTTTAAATATACTATATAGATTATGCTCATCATACAGTTAAGCTAATTTCAATGGTAAAAAGTTCTAAATCAACCTAGTGACGTCTTGTCTTACCAGCAATGAACGCCGCTTCTTCTTGGAGTCCATGCTGATGAGCTATTCTCCACCTCGCGTTTAATATGGTTTCACTGCTGCTATTTTTCATCTCTAATGGAGTTGGAATGATTGCTTTCGGCGCCCTTTTCAGATCTCGAATTTCATATCTAGCATATCGGTGAGCAGACGGCCACTTTTCGATTCTCCTGCCTTCGAAATCCATCTTATCTATGTTGGTACTCCGAATGATCCTCGGTTCAAAACCGTCTCCGCTCACGTACCAATTCGGAAACAGATATGACCTAGACTTGATTTTAATTTCTTCGCGAAAGGTAAGCGTTTCCCTTGGACGGAAGAGCTTGAAAGAAGAGTTGTCAACGCCGTCTAGGATAGGTTCTAATGAAAATAACCATCCATCAATATGTCGCATGATGAGCCCCATATCCTTGATGCGACGAGAACGTTCATTAGCAATGCTGGGGAACCCATCGGCGTGGTTGAAGTATATTGTCCACTTATCCGGTGGAATATCTCGGGCTCCCGTGTTGGTAAGCTCGAAGAAATTTTCTCCATTTTCTTCTCTGTAATATCTGACCGCCAACTTATCGGCAATGTAGTCTACAAGGTTTTGGCCTCGCATTGGACCTGCAATGTATTCAGTTTATCTACAATTTATCTAAGGTTTATCTTGTCAGTGAGATGAATGCTTAAGTATAGGAAGGCAGATGTGGTGAGTACATGGAGAAATTTTTAAAGCTTCAGACGAAGCTAGGTAAACTCTGCAGTTGAAGGTAATGCTTTTATATAGCGCCATTTTTCGACATATTATAAGACGTTGGTCATGAATTGCAATTCGTATTTACTTCCAAAAACCTGCTGATCCACAATCGAGGGTTTTAGAATCTCATGTGTGCCGGATTGAGATGTGTAGGATCTGGACTCGAGTGGAAGGCCTGTAAGGCGGTAAAGGGAGCGGTAAGTTCCTGGATACCAGAGGCGGAGCATGACGTTTATTTAGTCAACCAAAATAGGGGAACATTTCCTTGCAGGAGTTACTAATTTGCATGACCTTTTCAGGACTTGCATGACTTTTCAGAGTAACAATAGTATGACTTTTAACAAACCTATAATTCCTAATATTCTCACTTTACTGAGAAAACCTATAGTGGAGACCGTGATTAGACAGGGATAATTTCCGGCTTAGTACCTGCCCATCGATGGATATGCCCTCGACTGTTTCTCTGCACCATAGTGTGATCACCATTTAAGTAACTAAGTAAGTAAGAATGTTCTTTATTAAACGCAAGCAAACGCTCAGCGCTTTACATACAAAGTCAGAAATAATTTATGTATAAAGAAAACGAATAATTAGAAGATAATTAAGTCAACTAGAAAAAAACAGATGTCTAAATGTACAACATCCTAGCTAAGAAGCCGCGCCTGGTAAGGGAATCAAATCTAGGGAGAACACGGTTATGTGAGCGTGGGCGCAGGTCATGATAAAGAGCATGCACCACCAGCACATTGGTAAGCTTTGGTGAGCATCGTGCTTACTCAAGCCTAGCATTGTAAATCAAAACAGCGGATTTCGGACTACATGCAGGCCAATGACGAGATTTCTGAACCATTGACAGACAGATATTCTCTTCCCATACACATCGCAACCTGCAAATATGCCAGGTTTTTGAAGGCGCTACATAACTCTTCATATGCAGGGTAATTCTATGATATATAAACGGACAACGAGACAGATTTTTATTACATATTGTAGCTATTTATCGCATATCACATGGGACGCGGTGGTGTAGCGGTATGCTCTGTGCCTTGTAACCGGAGGGTCGCAGGTTCGAATCTACCTCAAGCTATTTCGTTAACGGAAATAGGAATTAGAAGTAAAATAATCAATATCCGTTAACGAGAATAAGAACGAAAATTAGGAATTATTTTGAGAACGAGAATAGAACGAGAACGGAAATACGCTACTGAGAACGGAAATATGAATAGAAATAGGAATTATTTTCAGAACCGAAATTATTACGCTATTGTAATTTTTGCAGTACATCGTCTGTATAAATGAGCCATCCGTCATATTATGTCCAAGAGCCGTCAAGATCGGTAATCAAAGGCTATGGTAGGCCTACCTTTGGGATGCATGATCTGTAATCTTTGTTCAACTTCCGGTCTTCCCATGGTTTAACTTTAATTTGACATAGTTTAAGTTGACGTAGTGTTTGATAAGTTTAATTTACACGACAATGAGTCTATCGCGCATGCTAGCGGGAAGGGAAAAAAGGTAGTCCAGTTTGGGAGCAATTTCATAGCGCATCTGCTTCGGATTCATTAAGATGCCTATGAATTATAGGCCTATCTATATTAAAAAACAGAAACTTAACTAAAACATTTTAAGTTTAGGCTAAGTAACAAGCCGGAACTGACTAGCAGCTGAATAAATTGTATTTGTGCACTACATGTGATTCAAGAGCTTAAATAGAAAAAATACTTAATGAGAACTGGAATTAGAACAGAAATTAGAACGGAAATTATTTTAGAACTTGAATTAAAGCTGAAATTAATTTAGAACTTGAATTAAAACAAATTAATTCAGAACTTGAATTAGAACTGAAATTATTTCAGAACTTGAATTAGAACTGAAATAGGAATTAGAACTGAAATATCACTGTGACAATGCTCACCCACAATTGTCTGGGAGTAAGGAAACGGAAAACCATCTTGCTCACTCATCTTATTCGCGGGTGGCATAAAAGGCAATGGACCTGCCATTCGGGCAGAGATGACTCTCATCATCACTGCCATCATATCAAACATCAAATCATCATCATCATCATCATCATCATCATCATCATCATAACATCATCATCATCATCACTAGCAGCTGAATAAATTGTCTGTGATTCAAGAGCTTAAATAGAAAAAATACTTAATGAGAACTGGAATTAGAACAGAAATTAGAACGGAAATGTTCATTTCCTTAACTTAAGAAAACGGAATTAGAACAAATTAATTCAGAACTTGATTTAGAACTGAAATAGGAATTAGAACTGAAATATCACTGTGACAATGCTCACCCACAATTGTCTGGGAGTAAGGAAACGGAAAACCATCTTGCTCACTCATCTTATTCGCGGGTGGCATAAAAGGCAATGGACCTGCATTCGGGCAGAGAACTCTCATCATCACTGCCATCATCATCATCATCATCATCAATACTCGTCTCTCGTGTTGTTCATTTCCTTAACTTAAGAAAACGGCTGAGTGACCTCTCACGGAGCACAACACGAAAATAAAAATGTGCAGTGCATTAAGAAATTTAAATATCGTATTTGAAAAGTTTCTAAACAAAGTTCACATGAAAATGCTGCAGAGAGTTAAGTAATCACCTCTCTTTTATTTTTGATTTGTATGCTGCGCTCAGCAGTGCACTGCACTTAATGAGGTCTAAGGTATCTTTTTACCCTAAATAATTTCCGTTGACCTACAATAATTATTGTTCGTTTTTACTTATTAATACTTAATTGCATACTGTTAATTATCATAAATCTGCCATTTATATTTCGCCATAATGCCGGAAACAACCAACAGCACATTAGATTGCCTGAAATTTCCGGTGCGAAATACTGGTTTGTAGTATTTGCATCCTTGCATATACATCCCTTGGATCTCCATTTATTTCTTTAATGAGGAATTCACAAGAAGTGACAAAAGGTGGCTTGTCATCTATATGCCATGGCATGGAAGTCATTATAATTATGCTGGCGACACCTAGTATCAGTTTTTGCAACCGCTTACTGAGTATTCCATTTCACAACATCGTCGTGAACTTCATGAGGTTTTCTCATTGAATTTCCTACGAGGCAGTTGCAAAACGTGAAACTATGTGTCTCCATCTCCAGCATACAAAGATGTTCAAAAAACAGAGGAGAATGCTTCTTTTTCTGTCATCATTTCCACATATAGTCTTCCATAAATTACGGCACTTAGGCCAAGTACACGAATGCTATAGATACCGTCAATGGGATCGATTTGCACGGGGTTGAGCTTGCTCATGTGACGAATCCACTTAAAATGCATCGTCAGGCGGATGACCAGAACAACGAGAAAACCGACGACTACCAGACGCATGCATCGTCGATGAAGACGAAACCGCATTTTCTGCAACCAAAATATTGCATGACATCATTCTGTATTACGGTCTGCAGAAATTAATCACACTAACATTTATAAACTAATACTTCATCTGCTACTATCACTGAACAATAAATGCTATAGTATACTACTGTACAGTGGGGATGACTAGCTAGTCTAGCTAAGCCCATTGGCTTCTCCTCACGAATCGATTCTACTACTTGTCTAGTATGTAATGCAATACAATACAACTGTACTTTGATATTGCTCTCCTCCCAAAGTTCAGAAGTGCACATACGACGATGTCGCAGGTACAATTATAGTGCAGAGCAATTGTGAGCGAAGGACTTGCTCAAGGTTCCTACACAATAACTGCGTATAGGCGAGGCTCGAACCATGCAGTACTCTCCGCGTTAAACCCATGATCACCCATGGCCATCTGTACTTAAGGATATTGACTGATTGTATTTGCAATTCTACTTGGAATCATGGACGATGGAATCGATTCTAATAAATTGAACTGAATTGCAGCTTAAAAAGCACCGATATGTAGGAGCAGAGAAGCAGGCCTACAATGTTTGCAATGAGAGACAACAGAACTGTTGCATACATGTTTTGCTACTTTATAGAAGATCATCAGTAGCAGAGACGTAGAGGGCTTACAAATAAGAAAATCGTGTTGATCTGTTATGTTGCCTGGTTCAAGGTAACGTGAGGAAAGATACTCAGATGAAATTATGCCGCACTTCTACAACACAGCGCAGGGGCAAAAGGCCACAATGTTGTCAAGGGTCTACCCACCATCGACCAACTGGGGCGATCAGTAGTTGTTTGTGCAGTGTGCACTTTGTATCATATCGGCCCAATCTCAAATAGTAGCCTACTAGAGCGTACTAATAATTACAAGAAAGCCTAGCCTGATTCTAATTGTTAGAGCTTCTATTGCACCAATAATAATGCACTAGGCATCAATCGATGGCACTTAACATCAATCGATGGCACTTCAAAATGCATTCGCAATGTAGTCAGTTCCAAGGGTCAACCCGATTGGACTTATCTGCTTATCCTACAACATGCTTATCATATACTTGTTCGGGTAGAAGATAGAAGAAGATGAAGAGCAGTCTCTTCAGCTAGTCCAGAAGCAGTCATGGGTATGAAGTGTTAGCGACTTAATTTTCATAGTCTTGGCTTATGAGGGCGGGTGTCCTCTCCCTTGCCGTCTCCTCTTCCCACCGACAGAGTACGGTCAGTGTAGTCATTATAGCTGAGTCAGCTACGGGTGCAGGTGTAACAGAAATCTCAAACAAAATTTCTGTCCTGGCGGCTGGCGGGGATACGAAACCCGACCTTTTAATTGACAGTCCAGCACGCTAACCACTACACTATCGAGCCCCACACTCCATTATGCTGAAAATAAACGTTCCGAGTCGACAATGCAAGGATACACCCCATTATGCTGAAAATAAACGTTGCGAGTCGACAATGCAAGGATACACCCCATTATGCTGAAAATAAACGTTCCGAGTCGACAATGCAAGGATACTAAAAACTCAGCAATGTGAACAGATTGTGGAAATGTATTCCAGAGGCTTTCACCTGTCACATAAAAAGTCCTGGAATCAAGCACAGTATTCATTAAAAGTATGGCATAGAGCAGTGCTGTCCAACCCGCGGCCCGCATGCGGCCCTCCGGCTGATTCTAAGTGGCCCGCCAGAGCTCGCTAAATATTTGCAATTTCTGTCAAAATGAAGTAAAAGACAGTCACTGGCCTACTGGCATAGCTATTCGTTCGTATCTTGGTTTATCATTTGACAATGTGAACACAAAATCCAGTTCCTATAACGCATTAAGCTTGTTTACATTTTTTAAACGTATACTAGTCTACGGTTCTCAACATGAGCGGGAACCAACTAACATTAGAATAGCAGCTGAAATTGGATTTTCTGTGCTCCTTTTAAAGACATTCCTCTGTTGGACTTCGTTGAAAATTCATCCACGTGTGATATTTCTAACGTAGCCACAAAATATGCAGTTATTGGGAGGAGATGAAGGTGCAGTGCAGCTTGAAATGATTGAAATGCAACATAATATGGCCCTTCGTTACAAACGCAAGCCGACTAACATTGAAAGTAAATTACCTGCGTCATACTGATGAGCATACGCCGCCAATTGAGTATATATGGAAATGTTGTAAAAAAAGTATTGACGATGTTTGGAAGCACCTACGTCTGTGCAGTTGGATTTTCTGCTATGACCAACATCAAGTCAATAAAAGATATTCTTTGACTGATAAACATCTAGAAAATCTAATGAGGACAGAAGTTACTGAATACCAAACGCATAAAAAAATTTGCAAGCGCAATTCAAAGCCAAAGAACTCACGAAGAAGTTGCTTGAGCATTTATTTTTTTTACTGAACTATTGTAAAGCATGCCATGCATTCCATGCATACAATATTCATTATTAGGCTAATATTCCATCATTAATTTGAATGCAGTTAATAATTTTCAATAAATTTTATTAGTTGCTTTTGAGTTTAATGGTGCAGACCTCGGTTTCAAGAATAACTTCTTCGGTGGCCCGCGGGGTGAAGAAGGTTGGACAGCACTGGCATAGAGAAAGACAATCATAGGACTCAGTGATGCACTGATGGGGACTGATGAGTAAACATAATTTGAAGACACTGCTGTAGATCGGGGTGTAATCAGTGCATATTTTAACGGATTCGGACTACTGGGACAAAGTCTGCTACTCTACTTTCAATATTATTGGAAACTAACATTGAAAGTAAATTACCTGCGACATATCACCAAAAGTACTGGGACAAATCCTAAAACTACTGGGACAAATCCTAAAACTACTGGGACATTTGCCCCAGTATAGTTATACAGTTAAAATATGCATTGGGTGTAATGTCCTGGGGTTAAAGACACCAGCTTTGAACTGACTTCTCTGCACCCCAGGGAGTCAAAGCAATGATTTAAAAATTGGGCAATGCGCTCATGTTTAGAAGTATATATTTGCAATAGCACCCGTTGGCCAATGAATTTTAAACTCGGTCACTTTTACAAATTTATTCTACGACACCAAACAGCAGGGAGTCACAGTATTTAAGACGGATTCTTGAAACGAGTGCATTAGCCAGTAGCATTTCTGTAGCCATGAGAATATAACGTATAATCAGTGTTTTAGTTGCAAAAAAGAGCTGGTGATCGAACATTTTACAGGTTACCACAGGGCACGAAAGCAGATAAAAATTCAATATTGTTAATAATATGTTACACACGAAACTACTGAGCCGGTGTCTCAACATCTTTTCAGTTACTTAGCTGAAGGGGTTAGAAGAAGAGCTATGGGAGGCTGAACCCTCAACACCCCCCGACAAATAAAAACACTACAGGTGTATAATTCCACCAATGTGGAAATCAGACGATTCACTTACATGATCACGGACACAAATAATTTAAGTCTAATATTACACCACATTTACTATCACATCCAACACCGCCACTATCCTACTTGTGACTGTGCCAATCCTAAGCCTGGAGAAAGGAGGCCGACGCCAATGATCTTAAATTGTTATGACACAGCGTCGTTAACCAGCAAATAACCGACCATCACATCCTGAACGCTGAATTACTGACCCATGCACCATTGCACCAAGATTCAAAGTGTTCAGCAGTAGTAGTAGTTTCAGTTTAACGACACTGTGTGACAACAAAGATCATTAGCGTCGCCCTCCTCCTTTGTCCAGGCTTGGGACTGGCACTGCCAGAAAGCGAGCAGTGGCGGAGTTAAGGTGTTCAGTGTTTCAAACTGAATAAGCCGTTGAGTAGCAGTTAAGTAGCTCTGTATATGGCGCGTTTAATTACAGATTGTTAGATGCTGTTGTTAATCGGACTGTTGGACTTAAAAGACCGGGAAGTATTTTGTACACGAAACTTCCACGTCTTTCGGCGTTGTCTATGATAGAGTACACGAAAACTGCGAAGTAGGCTTTATGGTGGCCGTCAGAGTAGTGACTATCGACTGTCATCATCATCATATTCGTTTAATTTCAAAATAATCCAGTTGACAAAACGCAACAGGTTACAAGTAACACAATTAGCTAAAACAGTCAGGCTAACGTTAATAATTCTAGACAAATATACAGTAGCGCAACATAAGTTCCTAGATTAGCTTGGACTATTTACGAATATCATGTAGCATTAGAGGGAGAGGTGATCATTTCAATTAAAAAATTTCGCCACGTGAATAACCTATGGAAACACATACGCCATTAAAACCGTTAATAAAATGGCGTCATACCAGAGCAGAGCAGAAGACGAAGCACAAGAATAGAAACTCGAAATCCATATAGATTGACTGCTGTTCAAATAAGTCCTCCGATTTACTTACTATAGGTTCTGCCATGAACTAGACTGATTTCAATCGAGAGTTCTGTCACTTGGCGCATTTGTTAGTCCAACCTTCTAGTTCGAACCATTGATTGAGGCAAAGATTTTAAAATCTTTGGATTGAGGAGTGCTCATATAATCTCAATGGTCTGAAGTCTTTCCCGACAATATGACGTAAGCCTGACGTCAAGCTACGTCAAGGCCAAGGACCAATATACACAGGACTGGAATCTCCTTATTATGTAAGCGCGTTGGACAGAAAATGGCGGCCCATGGAGCCTGGCCACCTAGCGACAAAAGTGTAGAACCTCGTGTTTACCATACTATTATTAATATTATTATTATTATTAAACTGTCATTTATAGCGCGCCTAAACAAAAAGAATCTTGCACGAAAGCGCGTAACAGGAAAGTCTAGTCATAATAAATCTTGAACAAATAAGTCTTGAGGTTCTTTTTGAAAAGCGTTAATGTTGAAGATCTGCGAATACTATTAATACTATTAACTAACTTTTCCGCTACTATTTGATAACTTTGTATAACTTTGTATGTACAGCGCCGTGCGTTTGCCAGCGTTTAATAAAGAACACACTTACTTACTTACTTACTTAAAGTCTGGCAGCTTATTCCATTCAGCTGGGCCGGCTAGTGCAAATGCACGATTTCCAAGTTTTCTCAGTGATCGTGTGACAACAAAGTAAACGCCTATCTCCGTGGTTTAGGTTATTTAACTGAACGTCATTAAAAATAGCTTTACATTTAAATATTTTATTATTATTAACCTTTCTTTGATCCTTAGAAACTGAAAGAAAAATAATCCTGATTTGATTTTCCTCAGATTCGTGCTATTAATCGCTGAACAAACACATCGGGTCCTCCATGCTTTTTTATGTCCACAGACCCTTCTTACACCCGCATCGCCAGGTGGCGCCAGGCTCGTAGCCTTAAACCGGAAGTACACGGTATTTTCACGAGTAACCAATCCTTTAATATAGAATCCTTGGTCAAGGCGATACCGGATACCACCAAAGAGGTTATAGAAGAGTCCAACGTACGACGCATATTCGATGGACAGTTACTGTAGCGCCACCTATGCACGCCTTATAAGGAGCGGATTTTATGTATGTGTATTCGTTTATTTCCAAAAAATCAACAGGCAAGCGCTGTAGGTGAAAGTATGGCTACTAAGTTAAGGTTGAGTCTGTTAGTACATGTATACATTCTTGGGATAAAGTTCTTTGTCGGGGAGGGTTGAGTTGTGTGCCCTTTGCCGAAAGTTATGGTTCTCGCTGCAGTGGGAAGAGGTCACGGAGGACGTGAAGCTCACATACCTCCATGGATTGTTCTGAAAAGGCGGCGTCTGCCGCTTGTGCTGACGTTTCAGCCGTCAGAGCATCAGCGTGTAAATAGCCGGCACGCCTAAGCCTGTATATGACGCCGGTCGTTAAACATCTGCTGCGCAAACGGAATAAACTGTTCAAACAAAATCGAGTGAAAGCTGCTGCTGTTCTGTCCGACAGAATAAACTCAATGATTATCCGTTTAAATTCTTCGACTTTTAAAAACGCCAAACGGGGCTCTAGAGAGAGGTGGGCGGAGGTCAACCGCATACGAGGTACAGATAGACAGTCGGCCACCGCACCCGAAGGAGTAACTGCGACTACTCTCAATCAACATTATGGGAATATTTCAACAGATCAGCAATACGTGCAACCCAGGCTTAAATCAACAGCAACCAATGAGACGCTTGACATCTTCTATGAGTATAACATCTTCGTGATGCTGGAGGCTGTTGGACGCACAGCCACTGGCCCCGACGAGATGTCACCTTGGCTCTTGAGCAGGACAGCATCTGTATTGGCAGAACCCATCACATGCCTCTTCAACCTTTCACTAAGAAACTCATTTGGTCGTCCTCAATGGAAAATGAGTAACATAACTCCAGTTCCAAAAGTACGCCGACCGGCAACAGAAGCAAACTACAGACCAATCTCGATCACACCCATCCTATGCAGAGTGCTCGAGCGACTTGTGGTGCGTAAAATTTTCTACCCCATCTTGACACAGGCGCACGCCGCACAGCAATATGGGATTCTCTGACCAATATGCTTTCCGGCCCACTGGATCAACCTCAGCAGCCATCATCTCCATAACACATCACCTTGCAAAAATGCTCACCACCAACCCATATGTACATCTGGTAGCACTCGACTTTTCAAAGGCGTTTGATACGGTGCAACATTCTTACTTGGTTGAGCAGCTAGCTGAACTGCCAATTCCTGATAACATATATAACTGGATCATCGCCTTTCTCAACAAGCGACAGCACAGAACTAAATTTATGGGCGCCACCTCGAGCGCTATCGAAATCAACGCCAGTATTGTACAAGGATCTGGGCTGGGTCCTGTAGACTTTATAGTGGCAATATCCAAACTAAAACCACGACACTCTACAAACAAAATTATAAAGTACGCGGATGACAGCTACCTCCTTATTCCATCAACAAATAGCGAATTGATAACGTCTGAAATCGATCAAGTCACCACATGGGCTGATTCTTGCAATTTAAAACTGAATCATTCTAAGATCCAAGAGATGATAGTTCGGCGACCAATGAGAGGGTTGGGTGTTGATCTTCCAAAAGTTACACCGGGTCTCGCCAGGGTAAAGCACATGAAGATCCTAGGTGTCACTTTGTCAGAACAATTCAACTTCGACACGCATGTTAGCCACACTGTCATTAAGGCTAGGCAGTCAATGTATGCCCTCCGCGTTCTAACAGCACATGGGTTAAAGGGCCAATCTCTGTGTGATGTAACAAATGCTACCACAGTGTCGCGGATGCTCTATGCGGCCCGGCGTGGTGGGGCTTTGTGGGGGTAGAGGGACGCACTCGTCTTCAGGCAACTATACGGCGACTGGTCCGGTCTCGTTATCTACCGGAATCCTACCAAAGTTTCGAGCAACTTTGCCGAAAAGCAGACTCTAACTTCTTTTCTACCATCATCAGCAACCCTGCACATGTATTACATCAACTACTGCCTCCCGTGAAAACTGTTTCATACTCGCTACGCCCCAGAACCCACAGTAGAATAATACCTAAGGCAAACTCTCTATCTCGTAAAACATTATACTTAATTTTTTTTTTATTTGATGATCTTTGTACACCAAAATGCGGTTAGCAGTTGGTTTTTCAATACAGGATATACTTAGGATATACTTACTTACTTGTTCATGAAGCCCTCGAGGCGGGTTTTGTACTTTCCACTCGCTAGGCCCCATCATGCAGGACAGGCATACATTGTGCGAGATATGACAGTAGCTCTAGTGATTGCAGCTGGAATAATAATGTAGGCCTACCCTGTGCAGACTCAAGGCTTAGTGGCGGTAAGTCTACATTTACGGCCCACATGTCTTACGATTTCGGCGTGGGTTTAGCGGTGTCAGCTTGGTAAAGAGGCTGCCGATTATAGGGGCTTGTTTTCTTGTCTCGAGTCTAGTTTTGAAAAATGAGCAAGGTCAAGGCCATATGGTCGTTATAAAAAAAACGTGTACATTAGGTGCCTACATTTAATTGAGCTGGCCGCCTATCCTTTCGTTCCACTCAACCTATGCAAACTGGTTCTTCTCTTTGTACTAAGTTCAACAGTCAAGCCTTCTCGGCGGTCCAGCAGTGCACTCAGAATGGATTTCTTCTGGAGGTGTGCAATTTGACTGGGGTAACTTTGTCAACGCTTGAAAATGGTGCTACTTCACCGAGACTTTGATGTGACAATTCCGAATGGTTGTTCAGAACAGCTAGGAGTTACAATCATTCACCAGGATATCTTTCCTATGCTGATCATACTCAAATCTATATTTCACTTAACAATCTGTCCTGTGACTCGTCTGTGCAACTGTTGTCCGTTGCCTTTGATGAGGTACAGTCTTGGATGGTGGCAATACATATACACACAGGCCTACATTGTACATACATAAATACACATTGCGGCATACTTGAGAAAATAAAAACTTGCAAACATATTAACTTTCGCCGTCTATACCCAACTCATTGTGCTAGCATAAAGCTCTATGCCAGTGCTTCTCAATCTTCTAAATCTTTTTTGGCTACGAAACCCTTTTGAAATGGTTATTTTTGGACGGAACCCCGCAGCCCGGCCTTAGGGCAAGGCGAAAGAGGCAACGCCTTGGGCCCCGCGCTTTCAGGGGCACAGCGCTGCTGGCTATAACTTTTTACTTTGATGAGATTGAACGCTGAGAACGCTTACGTCGTTTTAGTAACAATACTGGCAGTCAATTTGCCGCGTGAATGTGATAGGGTGATTTAGGAAAAAGTGAGCCTGCAGATAAAGCGAGTCACAAGTACTACTGTTGCGCATGAAGAATTTAATTTTTACGGAATACGGTAAATATTATCAGGTCCGGCCCTAGGGTGTGCGGGGCCCAACGGAACAAACGATGATGAGGAAGCAATAATGTATTATAAATGAGCTAAATTAGCTCATTCCTCCTCGTTGCCTACATTCATCAAGATCCAGTCTCTTAGCTGAACCTCGATGCAGAACAGAATGGGCTCGCGTGCATTCCATGCCTCTGCCCCAAGGAATGGAATCAACTTCCGCTCTCTTCGTAGCGCAAATTCACTTCCTTGACGGTCCTTCTTTCAAGAGCGGCTCAAAACTCACAATTTCTCCTTGGCTATCGAGCACATGGATATCTAACTGCATCTTCCTCTGGCGACTGACTATCCGCGCCTCAGGTTCACATTATGGTGCGACCTTGTGCCCGTTACAAATTAATAATAATACCTTGTAGAAAGCCTCTGCATACAGCATTTTTATTGTCTATTTATCTTCTTTTATCACAGACAGCTTAAAGTAGAAGCATTTAGGCTACTACTTTTTAAACTTTTGCTTAAACCATGGTAATTTCTTTATCTTTGTATTCCGAATGATTTGTTTCCAAACGTCAATGCAACTTAGAAGGTGTTAAGGAATTATTGAATAATATTTTGTGGCACACCATGCACTGTGCATATGGTGCATCAGAATGACAAACTGTTGAAAGTGCAAAAGACAAATAGCTTATGTCATACTTCTTACTACCCGATTGCAATTTTATGAAGTTTGTTTGGTACAAACTGGATCTTTGACAAATCATTTGTGGCTTACTCAATGACAGATGGCTGTGATTCATCACATTCAACATGAACCGACAAACATCTATATCCTTTAATCTACTATATATGATTATCAGTAACAATATTTGTAATCATACTTGCTGTCTCCCTTATTCTTCTTCCACGACGCAAAGATCCGCGAGAGATTTATTTACAAGACTTTAAAATTTAAATACCGCTGTATTGTCATATTACAAACACTTCCAACAACTAAACTTTAATATTAAAGTGCTAAAAAACCAGTTGTCAGTTGAGGTTTTCAAGTGTCTAAGCTTCAAGACAGCGTGCATGAATGTATGTATGTCAGCCGTCATGCATGACGGTTGATATACATCTGTATATCCCCTCGGTCCCTCCTGTATGCATTGGCCCATGAACAGAATGCCGACAAAGGCCAGATGAGAGTTGGATATATACTCTAGCTTTCCAATGCCTGCGAATGACAGGAAAAGACTTGAATAGACAACAGTACTGGGGCCAGGATTAGCACCCTCTGTCTGTCTGTCTCTCTCTCTCACACACACACACACACACTCTCTCACGCACACTCTTTCTGTAACGTTCTGTCTGGCTGTCTGTCTGTCTGCTTGTCTGTCCGCCTGCCTGCCTGTCTGTCTGTCTGTCTGTCTGACTGTCTGTCTGTCTGTCTGTCTCTCTCCTCTCGCACACACACACACATTTCTTTCTCTCACGTTCTCTCACTAACACTCACATCTTCACACACTTACACACACTCTCTGCTCTCTCAAAGAAACATAGGCCTACACAGTATTATACAGTCTCTTTTCTCTCTGTCTGTCTCTGTCTGTCTGTTTCTCTGTCTCTCTCTGTCTGTCTCTGTCTGTCTGTTTCTCTGTCTGTCTGTCTCTGTCTGTCTGTCTCTGTCTGTCTCTCTCTGTCTGTCTGTCTGTCTCTCTCTCTCTCTCACAGTGTGTGTGTGTCTCTCTCTCTCTCTCCTCCTCCTCCTCCTCCTCCTCCTCCTCCTCCTCGTTCTCCTCTCCTCGTTCTCCTGCTCCTCTCTCTCTCTCTCCTCTCTCTGTATATATATATCACACACGCACGCACACTTTCTGTAGCATAGATACACTCTCTCTCACATACACTCTCTTTCTCTCACACATACTGTCTTTCTCTGACGTTGTGTATCTCACGCGCGCACACGCACATTTACGCCGTCTCCCCAGCATCGTTTACCGCGTTGTGATTTGCCAATAAATTAGCACCCAGATTCTGTGCGGTATATTAGCAGTTATTACATGAACGGCTGTCCATTGTAGGCGCTGCTTCCGTCGGCCAGTCAGGCCCTATGTTTACTGTCGACAGAGCCGGTTTATGGTGTGTCTGCATGTTCGTACAGGTTTCTGCGATGTTTACGTTTATTTATCGAACAAAATGGCAGAACATTTACCTTCATGGAGGCTCATGCGCTTTAAACATCAGAAATTAAATCCGTAATGAAATGCGAGCACTTGACTGCGGTTAGAGCTAATGTTGAATTGAGCAGATTCTACCCATATGGGCTGTAGCCTCCTTCACGCGCATTATCTGCGTCGCTATAGGCCTTCTGCCTTTGTAACGCGACCTTCGGTTCTCAGCTGCTACTAGCTGTGGGCCGATGCACTATATATATTTGTATTCGCTCGCTGCTGTATTTCGACTGCCGATATATATATTATATATATATATATATATCCATAAAATACACGTGCTTACATAACAGGCATTTACGGACAGCCGCAGATGTAATTATAGTGTTTCTCAACTATGCGGTAACGTGTTACCTTGACCTGTTTGTCCAAAAAAAGATGTTAACTACAATTAGCATATTGATTGTAGAATGCAACAACAATCGTTTCCACCTGTTACGATAAGCGTCACCGGTAAGCAGTGTTTAATCTAGGCACCTCTGGGATGGGAAAGTCCCCCTGGGTTGCGCTCCCCCTTCAGAGAAATATTATATAAACTGTTATAACGAGTATAATCTAGTGTTAATATAAAATATCTGTACAACTAAATAGCCTCTCTCCAGTGTTATCTTTCAACTTTAAAAATATCAAATTTCAAAATGTTTTGTTCATTGCACATATATAGAAAAACTGCGTCATTACTACATGGCTTCCCGATTCGATAGTTGAGTCCTTGGTTCTGCTGCTGCTCCAATCATTCGATGCAATGTCAAGATACACTCGTTACGAGTATTATCTTAATTCTTGACGTTGCACCGGAGCAGCAGCTGGAGGAATGTTAAGGCAGAAGAGGATAGAATTGAGCTAAGTGCAACAGATAAAAAAATTTATAGAAATTTCGCGGCACCATTGAAATCTTTATCAGCAGAACCATGCAGCTTATTCACCAATTCGCCAATTGCAACAGACAAAATGATTCTTAAGTTGAACGCAGAGATTATGTCATGACATCATCAGTCAATCAATCAATCAATATTCGTTTATTCATAAATGCAAGCTGACACAGACGCAACTTGTTACATTCAGCGCGGAACGTAACAAGTGCAGGTGATATATCAACATACATATGCCGCGCTGTTGTCATTCATATCAGTTAGTGTGGTCAATAATATCGTTTGGAGCTGTCAATCATATCAGCAGCTGTTCGAGAATACAGACCAATGAATGCGGTTTATCACTCAGGTTTAAATAAACGAATATATATATATATATATATATATATATATATATATATATATATATATATATATATATATATATATATGAATCTTGTAACGGCGTATTTCTTGAGTCCTTGAACAGTCCTTTCCACGTGTTCCTGAATATGGTTATGCGCACTCAATCTTTGTTCTGTCTCCGTGAAAAGGAAATTACACGACCTCGTCTGCGTAGATTGTGGCTTCTGCAGAAACGAAGAGAAAACGAAATCGTTATAATAATAATAATATAATTTTAGAATATAAAATAGGCCTGTTGGCCTTTCGACATAATTTTTAGGATGAAGATTAAAGCCTAATGCTTATCGCAGCCTATATAGTTGCACAGCTTCTATGGCTTGTTTCCATGGAATTTCGATTTCCGACACGCACCTGTTTGTGTTCAAACATGCAGGTAATTGTATTGTTCACCTATGACATTGTCATATAGACAAAGGCATCTTTAAGCATCAGCTTAAGCTTATGTGCATTTTCACCTCTTTCAGGCTAACTTATGCTTTCGAGGAGAATTCACAACGTAGGCTACTTGGTGGCAACAGCAATAATAACAACAATAACAACAGCAATACCCCAGCAATAGCAACAACAGCAACAATAGCACAATACTGACAAAAACAAAAAGAGCAATAACAAAGACAATAACGAAGACAATAACGAAGACAATAGCAGCAGAAACAAAAGAAGAAGGAGAAGAAGGTGAAAAGCCAGTATAAAAACCGTAGGCAGATATATATAGGCCCATGTTAGTCCGATCGAAATCCGGACGAGCAACCACTGGATCTGAGAATACAGCAACCGTACGAAAGATACGAAAGATACTAGATAGGTAGGTATTTCTAAGAACGCAGCACATCGTACTAAAGATACTAGATAGGTACTAGGTAGGTAGTCCTATAGCAATTGACAGAGACGGGTTTCTAACGATAACCGATATACTTACACGACAGAAAACTTCAAGTCGCTAAGTTTATCTGCATTCAGTTTAGCGCCCACTGTGTAATTGTTCCAGGTTCTGCCACCGTCCACACTGTACTGTATCAAGGAACCTGGAAATTCCGTGTTTGCCATGACATTCCCCTTCTCAACTCTGAAACATGTTCGAACAACACGCCATAATGGTGCCTTGGAATTATTGCATTTTACAGTTTTGAATTGTTGGCAAGATACAGACATACACAGACATACACACACAGGCCTAGGTAAGTAAGTTATTACCAGATTGAGCTCGGCTGAGATAATGATCAACCTGCAGGTTGATTTAATTCGACGAATTCGACAAAACTCTTACAAAACAACAACAACAACAACAAACTACTTATGAATATGTTTATGCATGTTCCTTGATGGAAATGGTTGTAGTCAAACCGGCCGTTTTGAGAGAATCATGTTAATTACAAAACGTGAAGACAATTAAATAGCTCGTCAAAATTTCCTGCACCTGACTCCTGGAGTCGAAAGCCTGTAGTTGATTCCAAGGCTTTCCAGTCTCATCAGTTCCTTGTGTCCAACGGTGTTGGCGAAGTCCGTCCAATCTTCATGGCGCAGTTTGGCCATCTGTTGTTCAGTGGCCGCTGTCTCCCATTCAGCCATGTGCCAGGCTCTCTCGGCAAAGGCCAACAGTCGCGGATACAACATGTAATGCATTTCGTCGACCGTCGGATTCATTTCACCCCAGTAGGAAGCCTGCATTCCTACAGATAGCAAGTCAAAGCTTCTCCTTTACATTTTCTAAATCCAACTCAAAAATCATGTGTTTAAACATTTGCAAAAGTAAACTATTATGGCTAAATAGTAACCTTAAGACATACTGTAAGACTGTATCGGAAACTGCTGGCCATTTGCATTAACTTCATGTATTAACTCGGTAAATGAGCCAGCCGATCTTTAGCGTGTCTATATGACATTTTTCTGCAGACTCATGAACATGCATCATGCATCAGTGTTGTGTTCAAGTTATTTAGACTATATTTGTCAAAAGTCAAGAAACGAGAAAAAATCAATTAATGTCACGGTAGGCAGATTGGAAAGTTATGGTAGGCAGTTTGAAACGTTACGGTAGGCAGTTTGAAAAGTTACGGTAGGCAGTTTGGATAGTTACGGTATGCAGTTTGTAGAGTTACGGTAGGCAGATTGAAAAGCTGAGGTAGGCAGTTTGGAAGGGGCAGAAACTGGAGTTCCACCAAAACCTTTCAGGTCAAAATAGCAATCTCCCAGAAGCTGTCTTATCTTAATTCTAACACCGTTGGATAAGAGAGTGGTGCAACTCTCTTAGTAAATTAAAAAAAGTAAAGTTCTCATTTCCCATATAACTATAAACGCATGGAAGGCGTTTCATTTCTGCACTTCAACCGATGACCCAGCATTCGACGAATCCCAAAGTCCTGGAGACGAAGAGTCTGGCGCATCTCACTGTGTGCTTTCAAATGGTGACAGGTATATTCATGCAATGGTGCGATGATTGGCAGCTTGCGTGTTCTATCGAAGAGTTCCATAAACAATTGCTTACATCCGCCATCAGAGATAGAAGCGGCCATTGACAGGATTGCATGACTAAACGAAAACTTCAGAGAACAGCTGCATCTGAATTGACATTGTGGAGTTTATCTTGGTACTTTACATGCATAGTAGGCCAACATAATATATTTCCACCTTCCTATTTTTTTGGTTTATTCCCAGACAAGCCAGTCTATTTATTTATCTATTTACTTACCTATATAGCTCCCTTCATACTTACTTACCTATCATACTTACTTCTTACCTACATGTCTATCATACACCTATACATTTTACCCTATCAACCTACCTTGTTGCTTGTTTTGTTTTTGTAGACCTAATATGTCACCATTTTAGTTCGCTCGTAGCATATAAATTAACGATCGCCATTCTTATAGCGCACTGAGCAGCAAACAAAATACTCGGCTTGAAACCTTTTTAGAATTTCGACACCTGAGGCAACAATTGTTATTGACTAATTTGTCAGGTGCGTGACAGTTCAGAAAATATCGGTCTTTGATGTCAATCAGAAGGCGATGACTCAAATACAAACCAGGCAGACATGCATTTTTTCAAGATTTCGATTTAAGGGCGCGTATTCAAGGAGTGGGTTAATGGGTTCAACTCCTCCTCGATAACTTTCCGAGTTCATCCTCATCGAGTAGAAAATAAAGAACAGGCGGCAAAGAAAACCCAGGAAAGTGCATAGAAACTAGCTCATCAAAGAGAAGGTCTCGTAAAAGCTGATGATCGCTAAAATGTCGTCAAAATGTTGGAGAGTAAAAGTTCGTCAAAACTTGTTTGCGGTTAATTTATGAAGCCCAATTAGAAATTCCTTTTGCAAACGAACTGTTTTGTTCCACTGGCGTCCCCTGGTGAAGTCCAACATAAAGGAATAAATGAACCGTACAAGGGCAATAGGAGATCGGACGGCGAGGGAGTGGTCTGACCCTCCTCAAAAGCTAAATTACTAACGTTCTGTATCCCCATCATCCCATGACTACCTCTGGGTTCTATGGTTAGTCTCAAAGCAGGTGTTTGCAAATTGGATTTATAACTATTCACTCGGGATTGTGAATGCTGCGATGATTAATGCGACTGAAATTTCGCGAAAGGATGATATAAATCGATCTCCAGCCCTCTTTTCTATCTCCGCTTGGTATTGCCATTTGGCTGACTGAAGTTAAGCACTAAAGATTACCTTCCGGCAAATCCAATCCTAAAGTCACAAACTGAACTGCATAACAATTGTGCAAACTTGAAGAAGTCTTACCCATGATGTTTTCCGGATGTCGAAGTTCTGGACAATCCGACATGCCGTAAGTTCGGCAAACTTCCTGACGAGAATAGTTTGAGGAGGAGCCTCCGTTGCTAGGATACGCAGCCACGCCCATGAAAGCGTGGACCAATCGTGTGTCGAAATGTCGCACCGCCCAGAACAACCCAATTTCTTCCGGGTCAGGCTCATGCGGATGGTCAAAGTAGAGACGAGATGCATGGGACAACACGACCTTATTAGGTGCACAAGAAAATCCAATTGAATGATTGCTCACAAATAAGAATGCACAAATGTATACAGAAATGAATGCGTGAACAAATCAGTTAAATCATAAAATGCAAACACGAATAACGCGAATGCATGAATATGAGGGTTGCGGGTTCGAAATTGAATCCACTCAGGTAATGCCGCCGCGTAGGGACCCTGGGCAACTCCTTCACTGCAATTGCTGATGCGCTTCGGCGTGAAACTCCGATTCAGTGTCCGCGCTGTAATCGGGAGCGCCTCTGAGTAGAAATTTTGAAGGGGCGCTATAACAAGTGCTCGAAATGAATGAATGAATGAATGATATATCACGTAAATAGTGAATTACTCAGTTAATGAATGAATACAATAATTATGACTGAGTGACTGATTGAGTGAGTGAGAGACTGACTGACTGACTGACCGACTGACTCACTCACTGACTCACTCAATCACTCACTCAATAATTAGTAGGCCTACAATCGGAATGGGATCCAACCTTATAACCTGCATTGGCAAAAGTAAATGCGGCCGATGTGGCGTGATAGGCATTGACGGTAATCTCTCTCGCTCCCCAAACGGATGCATTGACGGGTGTTTGTCCATGATGTCCCAAACCATCCTCCCACGTCTGCACCCGAACTCCTTTGAATCGAATGACGACTTCTGAAATGACCCTCCGCATGAAGTAAAGCTTAAGGTTATCCTTCAGAGAAGGGTCCTTTGCTATAAGGGCGCGGCAGGATGGGGACTCGGTCAGCGCCCCAAAGGGTACTTCGTCCCCACCCAAATGGATCGTCTTCAGGGCCTGGATGTCCTGTTCACAAGATCACAAACAAACAAATCAGTCGATAATTACAAATAATCCAAAGGAATCCACGTGTGTTTTACAGCAACTATAGATATACAGTGAATTTTCAAAGATACACAACTATCAGATAAAAAAGTATGGCCTACATCGAATAGCAATCATAGAGTGATTAAAAATATATAATGGGAAGGAACAGCTGTTGACAGGTAAAACTAAATTAGCCAGCATTTTCAAAACGTTAATGCAACAGTGAAAAAACTCCAAAGTCCAAACGCAATTACGAATGTATTATAACCTCAAGCATCATTGCTTCTTATAGGCACATTTCAGGTTAAGTATAGCGACGCTTGTTCGGTTAACAAATCGTAATCGTAATCTCGACGAGATCCTGGGCTCATCTTCAGGCCGAGTTTGTCAGGCCGAGGTCTGCCTCCACCGTTTAGACCCATGTCTGCACAGGCATTTCGACCGACTTCTTCAAGCTCCTCGGAGGGCCGGACATTTTGGCTCGAGCACCTCAGCGTGCAAAGTAGTCCAAGAAGGCCATGAAACACGGGTCTGTAGCGTGAGCTGCAATTGTGCGTACGTAGGTAATCCCCGCTAGCTGTGTCTATATCGAGGAAGTGGATATCGCTTTTCGGTAACCGAATCCTGCAAGGACCCAGCTACTCGAAGCCTAGCAAGAGCAAGACCTTCGCCAAGAGTAACGGATGAAGGCCTCAACACATAAGGGAGTGGTGGACATCCATTGGTCATTATAGGACGGATTGGAGCAGGCATTTGGCTCCTCGTAACGCCGCACGTAGGTAGTACTATTCTGTGGATTACCTTGCGGTTACACGGTGAGTTACCAAAGAAAGTAGCTGTAAAAGGATTTTACACAATGGACACCCACACGCAGAAATCTAACAACCGCACAGCATTTACTTGCGATTGAAACTGTTCAGCAAAGTGCAATAAAGGCGCCATATAAAGGCATAGTTACAAGAAATTTCATGCCGTAATTTAGAAATAAATATTAAGATTAATTCAGGTATGCCGACATAAAACCTTGCCAGACAAAGAACTTACTTTGTGCGTTTCAATTAGCGTCCGAAAAACTTCCTCAACAAACGTATACGTTGATTCGACGCATGGGTTTAGAACCGTGTCCGTCTGCTTGTTATTACCCAAGTACCAGGAAGTGTCGTTCAGATCGTGCACCAGAAATCTCGAAGCAGTCGCTTCGTCACTTCCGCTTCGTTTTAGTCTTATATAGCGCATGCGCATGGACTGGACAGCCGCGTGCGCATGTCCGGGCATGTCGATTTCCGGTATGACTTCAATATGTCGACGGTTAGCGTATCTGAGAATGTCCTGGTAGTCCTGGACAGAGTAGTATTGGACCTTTGAGGAAATCTGCTCTGGATCCGTGCCGAAGTATGTGAGTAGGGCATTTTCCTGGTGTAAGTCGAATCCCCGCCTGGACCCGATCTTGAACGTGACCAAAAACACACTTTAAATTTGTAAGAGATAAATCACCGTTCTTGAAGAACGGTCAATTGCGAATATATGCGACAGCTACTGTAGCAGCTGACGAGCAACAGCTAGGCAAAATATTGTGACTTTAACATGGAATGGAGCAAAGAAAAGTTTTGAGATTATATCACCGTAAAAATTAGCCTATTTTCGTAAACACGAGTCAAAATACAAGAGGGAAAAACAAAAAATACGCAGTTAAACTTAAACAGTAGGAGGATAGATAGCACACCAAAACTTTTATGACATGTAAGGTTCGCCCAACACATAAATGTGATTCTCTGGTAAACCAAAATGCGGTTAGCAATTGGTATAATAAAGGATATACTTACTTACTTACTTACTTATATAAATGGTATTCGTAACTCACGTGATGAACTTGATCATTTGTTTGTCTAATCAATAAAAGCTGAATAAGTGTAGACCGACCTCTGTCAGTTCAGGCAGCGTAGGTATTTCGATCCTCCAACCCTGATCGTCCGTTAAGTGCAGGTGAAGTTTGTTCAGTTTGTACATGGCCATCACATCCAGTGTCCTAAAGACCTCGTTCTTTTCAACGAAGATTCTGCCGACATCTAACATGAGCCCACGATAAGCATACCTCGGCGCGTCCACGATTTCTGCTATTGGCAGACTGAGTCCGCCTTTGCTGCCGTCCAGTAAACTGACCAATGACTGGACACCGTAGAACACTCCGCCGGATGTCTGACCATGCACGCTGATCATATCTGACGCAATCTTGATCACATAACCCTCGTCAATATGAAGTCCTTTAGGGAACTTGGTAAAGTAAGCACTTACGTTTCTTACTGCAAGCGATATAGTCTTTGGTCCTTGGAGATCATTACTTCCTGATTGAAACATGGCCAATTTAAGTCTGTCTGGAAAAATAAATAGAAAGAAGCAGTTTAGAATACTTGCTGTTGAGTTATATAAAGACAGAGGTACTCGACACTATAATGTAAATGGCAAATGTAATTACATCAATTCGCTTAACATTGTAATTTTTTCAGAACAAATTTCTCTCCAACCCCACAAACTGACTCATCGTGGAACCTGATAATTAATCAATCTTTCCTCTCACCTGCAAATATGGCAGTCTCGTGTCTCAGGTCTCTGTGGTAAAACACTTTCCAGGTCCTGTCCAGTTTGACTTTATTTCGGCCACTGTTCGGAAGCAGCGGGGAAGAACTCAACGGAGTTGGAAGGATTCCTATAGTCGCCCTTTTCAGATCGTCCACGCGAGTACTGTTGTATCGAAGATGAGAGGACCAGGCTTCGAAATCACCAGCAAACTCCCGTGCCTTTGAAGTAGTACTTCGAATGATTTTTGGCTTGAGACGCGCATCTCTTCCAGTCACATACCAGTTCGGAAAAGCATAATACCTTGACTTCAACACAGCGTCCAGCTCCACAGTAAGCGTGTTATTCGGCCGAAGCCGTTTGAAAGAGTCGTTTCCAGCGGGCTCGATGGAGTAGATCCAGTGATCGAGATGGCGGAGAATCAATCCACTGTCGTTCAACTGGAGGAACCTCTTCCGAGCTACTTCCATGAAGGCTTCTTCGTAGGAATACTCGGCATGGTTGAAGACGATTACCCAATCACCAGAGACGACGTCCAGATGACCTGTGTTCGTAAGGGTGATGTATCTCTTTCCACCATTCTGGCGCAGCTTGTACCAGACTCGCAGATATCTCGCAATGTAGTCCAATAGGTCTTGACCCTTCAAAGGACCTGTGAATTAGGAACAATAAATATATATATATATATATACTTTATTTCGCACAAAGCAGAACAGAGAAACTAAGCAAACTAAGAACTAAACAGAAATACAAAAATACAAGAACTCCTTCCCAAACAGACTGGGAGACAACTCAAACTATTGCTCCTCTCGAAGCATAAACGTAGTGAACCCGCGATCTTACATAATACATGTTGTCTTTTACAGACAAACCATAACCAGAAACTAAATTAATATGCTCATGGCCATAACTGAATGTCAATGACAGCATATTTAGTACATGTCTTTAAGAAATTTAAACATAGCAATAACTCTCATAGATTTAAAGTCCAAACTGCCTAAACCTGCAATGGCAATCGTCGCATCATTGCTCCATACTTGGGCTTGATGATGATGAGGAGTTCTCTGCGTGAAGGCAGTTCCATTGGCTTGTATGCCACCCGGGGATTAAAATAATATAATCATAATAGTAATTAATATAAAATGATAATGATGACCGTGATCGTAATTGCAAATGTAATCACCAATTTTATAGCGCCTTTCGAAGAGAGTAAATCTACGGCCAGGAATGAATGAGACCGAGATACAATATCCTGAGATATGATGATCATGTTGAGTTATTTGTTGACGATAGAAAAAAATGCATACATACAAACATACATACATACATCCATATATATACATATATGGTTTTCAAACATACACATAATTATATTGACCTACAAATTCAATAAAAACATAAAAACATATTTTCAAGTACGTCCGTCCGTACAGACCTGATGAGCTTGATGCTTTTCCTTTGCTGTCGAAATATCTCCTTCCATCATTTCCCTTTGCTCCATGTCCTCTTCCACTCTTTACTCTTACACCTACTCCTCCTTCTCTTCCATATACTCTTCCATACTTCCCTCCTACTCCGTCTTCACCCCTTCCTCCTTCTTCTCCTCCTTCTTCACCTCTGCTTCCATCCCTTCCTCCCCCTTTTCCTTCTCCTCCTCCATACTTTCTTCCTTCTGCTTTCTTTATCCTTACTCCTTTTTCTTCTCCTCCTTCACTCATTCCTCCTCTTCCTCCGCCTCCTTTTGCTTCTACTTCTCCACCCCCTCTCCCTCTACCTCCTCCACCATCACCCATTCTTCCTTTTCTTGCTACACTCGTTCCTCCTCCATCCGGTCCTCTTCCTCCAACTCCTCCTTCTCTCTCTTCTTCTCCTTTTCCACTCCTCCCTCGTCCTTCCTCGCTCCTTCCTCTACCTGCTTCTCCCTCTGCTCCACTCCTTCCTTCTTCTCCTCCTCCTCTACCCCTTCCTCTTCCTCCTTTAGTCTTTCCTCCATCTCTTTTTCCTTCTCCTCCTCTTCCTCCTCCTGCTCCTCCACCTCCTCTTACGTCACCTCCTCCTCCTCTTCCTGTCTCTGATCTTTGTGGCTGACGTGATACCATCTGAGTCAGTTTCCATGTAACGACCAGAAAGACAACGATGACAATGATGCGCAGTCGATTATTAACCAGCTTCTGCAGCAGACGCATCATTGATGTTCTCCTCAGCAACATTTACAGACGATGGAAGATCAAAACCCAGCTAAACAGACGAATAAGTTCCTTTGATTCGAAGCTTCAGAATCCATTTTGTATCGCAACGCAGTCTACACAGACGAATGGTGTAATGTTTGTTTACTAATCATTGGACCATGACAATGACATAAATAGCTACAGAATATAGACCAGACGCTCTAACCCATATCTGTCCTAACTCCGCCACTGCTCGTACTCTGGCAGTGCCAATCCCAAGCCTGGACGAAGGAGGAGGGCGACACTAGTAATCTTTGTTATTACACAGTGTCCTTAAACTGAAACTACTACTACCATATCTGCCCAATCTGCAATATATGCTCAATAAAGAGGTCAATTGTGCAATAGGTCGTTTCAATGGTAGTCTATTGCATATTAACTATGTATAACTCGACCACGAATAGGTCATGCGTAGCAAAGAAAGGGCAAGATCGTGCGTGTTTGACATCAAGTCGTCATATTAATGTCCAGCTATACACAGACATGGCGATTATGCTTATGTCTAACGTACAATAATATGTATTCATGTATGTATATATGTTTGTATGTGTAATTGTGTATGCATGCATGTAGGTAGGTACGGGTATGTATGTGTATATGTAGGCCTATATTCTTAGACCTACTGTATTATGTCATGTATGTATAAAAATAATGTAGGTATGTATGTATGCATGCATGCATGTAAGCAATCATGATGACACATATGTTTAGTGCATAATATCAGGGGCGCCGTTAGGCGTACGCACTTACGCAAATGCGTACAGCGCTGAAAGGCTAAGAAATGAAAAATTGCAAATGAAAAAAGTGAAATCTCTATTGTTGGTATTGGCGCCCAAATACCTAGCCACGCCGCTCAGTATAATGTCAAGAATGATTTTACCCACCATATAGGTCTGTACTTGGCTGAGTAACTGTAGGCCTAATATGTAACTGTTCTTATGCATATGTTTGGCAATGATTTATAAAAAAATTAATCCCGGATGTTGAAGAATTAAAAAAACTAAAAAATTAATATTCTTAATATTCGTTGGCCAGTTTTAATATTCCTCAATATTAGTCAATTTCTAAAAATCTTAATATTCGTAATATTCGTATAGGGCCTACTCGTTCTATGCCTCACTCCCTTCCAGGTGCACTAAATCACTTACTCAACATCATCACTCAGATTTCAGCCTGGATGACCGCTAACCTGCTATATCTTAACCGTTCAAAAACAGAATTCCTCATTATTGGCCTCCGCGAGCAATTAAACAAACTATCCTATCCTCCGACCTTTGTCCAACAGATCTCACTTCTCCCCGTACCTTAGGCTACTGTTCTCTAGTAGGCCTATGAGAATTGTAGAAAAAAGACTGGGGGTCAGTCATTGATCCACTTGGAGTTGGGGTGTGCAATGAAGACTTAATAATGGGTTTTGTGGGCGGTGCGAAGATTGCATTTAGTGAATTAATTGTAGTAGGTTAAGAAAACTATACTAACTTACTAAGCATAGTAGTGCAAACAACGTCAGTAACGTCATTATTTACAACAGGTCGTTTCCGATAATTTTTCAAAAAGGCCTATGAAAATCTATCGACTTAGATTATTTTCAAAGTCGACTTAGAAAATAATTAGAAAATAGTCTATCGACTTAGAAAAAATATATAGAAAATAGTCTATCGACTTAGAAAATAATTAGAAAAGATGACTCAGAAAATAATTAGAAAATATGACTTAGAAAATAATTAGAAAATATGACTTAGAAAATAATTAGAAAATATGACTTAGAAAATAATTAGAAAATATGACTTAGAAAATAATTAGAAAATATTACTTAGAAATTAATTAGAAAATATGACTTAGAAAATAATTAGAAAATATTACTTAGAAAATAATTAGAAACTATGACTTAGAAAATAATTAGAAAATATGACTTAGAAAATAATTAGAAAATATGACTTAGAAAATAATTAGAAAATATGACTTAGAAAATAATTAGAAAATATTACTTAGAAAATAATTAGAAAATGACTTAGAAAATAATTAGAAAATATGACTTAGAAAATAATTAGAAACTATGACTTAGAAAATAATTAGAAAATATGACTTAGAAAATAATTAGAAAATATGACTTAGAAAATAATTAGAAAATATTACTTAGAAATTAATTAGAAAATATGACTTAGAAAATAATTAGAAAATATGACTTAGAAAATAATTAGAAACTATGACTTAGAAAATAATTAGAAAATATGACTTAGAAAATAATTAGAAAATATGACTTAGAAAATAATTAGAAAATATGACTTAGAAAATAATTAGAAAATATGACTTAGAAAATAATTAGAAAATATGACTTAGAAAATAATTAGAAAATATGACTTAGAAAATAATTAGAAAATATGACTTAGAAAATAATTAGAAAATATGACTTAGAAAATAATTAGAAAATATGACTTAGAAAATAATTAGAAAAATAAGTCTATCGACTTAGAAAATAAGTCTATCGACTTAGAAAATTAGTCTATCGATTTAGAAAATAAGTCTATCGACTTAGAAAATAAGTCTATCGACTTGGAAAATGAGTGTATCGACTTAGAAAATAATCTATCGACTTAGAAAATAATCTATCGACTTAGAAAATAATCTATCGACTTAGAAAATAATCTACCGACTTAGAAAATAATCTATCGACTTAGAAAATAATCTATCGACGTATAAAATAATCTATTGATATTATATGGTATAATGACATTATTTACTATTATAAAATATGATACTATCATATAATAATGAGTATAATCTACTGTTGAAATGATATGTGTACAAATATTATATTTGTACACCTAAGTGGCTTCTCTCGAGTGCTATCTGTCAAATTTCAAGATATCAAATTTTTTGTTGTGTTCCTTGAACATTTAGTGAAAACTACATCGTTAGGCCCTACCTCATGGCTTCACGATTCGGTAGTTGAATCCTTCTCGTTTGGATTGTGTACCATTTATAAACTATTTGTGCTAATTATGTCTGGTCAGCAATATGTTTACCTTAAGGCTTATAGCGCTCTTAGAAATTGAACGTATTTTCTAGTTTTTATATTAAATTCAATAAGTGTCTGGTTTGCTAGTATTGTCTGCAGTCAAACGCGACTCAAACTACATCTTAGCAACGAGTGACATCTGGTTCCAACAAGCATTGAAATGATGAAGCAATTTTGTTCCGATGACTGCTTAAAATTACAGTGTGGAAATTCAAAAAAGTTTTAAGTGAGGAGGGGCACATCCCCCTCCCCAAACCCCTCCCCTGCTCGGCGCTGCAGGCCACAGCGATCGTCCTTCGGACGCCCGTTCATCGTATCCCTCCACTGACCTTCGTCCCCCGGGCCCCGGCCTACGTGTCGTCTCCGGGTTATTGTGCGTACACAGTTAAAATCCTGGCGGCGCCGCTGCATAATATTATGTATGCATTTAAGCATGGATGCAATATCTATGTAAGCATGCAGGCATGTTTACATGATAAATGTATGTGTGCATGTATGTATGTATGCATGACATTGTATACATTGTATATTGCTGCAATTAGGCGTATAGTGTAGCTGGTCGTTGTAAAGCGAAGAAAGAAGCGTACAAGAGCACGCACCTGAACGCTAAGCTATTGGTGGACTCACCTGTGTATAGCCTATTTAATGGCATGTGCTCAGAACATTATGTGAGGTCCACCCCTGCGTGGCCTAGACACAATCAGAACAATGTCTGTTGAGCAGCCAAACGTCCTACATTCTAAAACTACAGACTTTCCTTTTGCCACGTTTTAAAATCCGTTGAGAGCGAAGGATGGTCTGTTCATATATACGTAGGCCTATACCATAACAGCAAATCAAACAGTGATATGAATTCGAACCGTGACCTACATGTAAATGTATGAACGACTGATAGCCTCAATGTGTTGGTCGCAGTTACATTCGCTTGACTGTGGCTCTAGCAGAAGCCAAGAGCAACACGTTTAGCCTGGCTATTAATGTTTTTGATTCGTTGGCTATCGTAGTTAGAGGACCAAAAGGATTCATTCGAACCTCAAGATTTGACGAATCTCCGCAAATCATTTCTCACTTTTCTTTTTTAGGATTTCATTGTAAAATGTTTCAATTTTGATAATGGTAATAATGACCAATATGATACTATTGATATAGTATACTGCTGCTGTTACCACCACTGCCACTACCACTTCTACTACTGCTTGCTGCTGCTGCTGCTGTTGCTGCTGTTGCTGCTGCTGCTGCTGCTGCTGCTGCTGCTGCTGCTGCTGCTGCTGCTGCTGCTACTACTACTACTACTACTACTACTACTACTACTACTACTAATGATAATAATAATAATAATAATGATAATGATAATGATAATGATAATGATAATGATAATGATAATGATAATGATAATGATAATGATAATAATAATAATAATAATAATAATAATAATAATAATAATAATAATAATAATAATAATAATAATAATAATAATAATAAAAATAATAATAATAATATCTGACACCTGACGGATTATAGATACCTCAGGTAAATTAAAAAATAATAATATAGTAATACTAAGAATAATTATAATAATAAGAATATTAACTACAACAACAATAATACGCATCCTAACCTGGCTGTTCTCTTGAGATGGCGCTCCTGACATTGCTTAATATTATTCACCATGTGACTTTGCAATCATTGTTTTAAATCCAACCATTCGATCCAAACTATAGTAGGATACCAATAAACTTGTAATTATAACGTATATGTGGCTTAGTACTCCTGCCAGTGTTATAACCTGTTGTTTCCACCCGAAGAAGAATGTCCCATTGTGAGATACAATATGAACTGAAGGGGTTGGATCACATTTCCAGTGTGGGATAGTCGAACATTTTCGATCATTTTCATGGTTGGGCACTCTCAGAGAAAGCGTTCGACAGAACTGGATTCAGAAGTAAGTCCCTGGATTCAGATTCTCATTAAACTATAATAATAATTATATTCGTTAATTAAGAAAGACAACTCTTATTGGCACAGCGCGATCAGGTATACAATATCATAGAGTTTAGAGAAATAATATAGGTGTTTTGTTTAACTCATTGTGCAGTTGACCATGACGTTCGAATGAAGGATGGTCATTGTTAGTGACCACTAGCATAGAGGACTCTAATCATCAAGATCACATTATGTGCATCAGCTATACGTCACTCTATTCTTTCCTGAATCGCTGAAATAAATCCCGGATTTTGCGTTCTTTTCAGCCAAAAGCATACAAGCACAGTTGACCCATGTATAGGCTATCGACCCTATTTCTTGCAGGCGTCAGTGTCTCAAAGAGGAAAAGCAATTTGTAGTAGATTTTCGCATTTTCCCTCGACTGAATGCCCGCTTTGAATCGGACCCTCTTAACAAGACAACGCTTAAGGGACAACAGCCGCCGCTTGGCGCTTCCATCCCGTTGACTATCGCCTGGGGTTTGTCGTGTGAAGTTATGGCGCTAAAAATAGGATAAGTTGATTACGGAAAGAGTCATTCATCCTTCGTCTCACAAGAGGATGATCTTTCTGGCTAAGAAAACGACAGAAAACTGGCCAAACAGACTATGTTCCATGTTAACTGACATTACCTGTTCATTCGACTGTTGCCTTCCTTTAGTCCCACTATATGCTTGTTATAGGTCTATTAACCAGTTGCACAAAGCACGCAAGCATACTGTTAACAAATACACACAAACAGAGAGACAGAGACAGAGAGACAGAAACAGAGACTGACAGAGAGAGAGACAGAGACAGACAGAGAATGAAAGAGAAAGACAGACAGAGACAGACAGAGACAGACAGAGACAGACAGAGACAGACAGAGAGACAGACAAACAGAGAAAGACAGACAGACAGAGAATCTGCTTACGTATTGACACTTCACTACAAATATTTATGACCTGGGATTATGGACATAAATAAGCTAAGATTAAAGACTTTTAGTTATTAAAGATAAGGAACGTTCTAAGAAAAATGGATTCAATTTCTACAGTGAAATGGCGAGGCTTACCGACCAATAAGCCTTACAGACTAAGACTAGGTCCTAAACACCGAAAAGAACCGAAAAGACAGCAATTGATTGGGTAGTTGGCAAAGTGATTTACCGACGTGAATTATGGGGAGTATAAGGTTACATAATACATTATGTATTGTGTGACAGGGTGGTTACTTTAGCTAGTCACAGATTCAGAAGAGAAGCAAGACGAAGGTTAGGATGTAAGGGGAAAACGACAAGAAGAGGAGAGATAAAGACAGACGAGAAACCGGAAATAAATTCAAGACGGAAACTGAAGAAAACAATCAACGGAATTTACAATAATAAGAGATAAGCCGGAAAAGTATAAAGGAAAGAGGAGATCGAATGAGGACGAAGAAGATGACGAGAAGTGGAGGATAAATGGAATGAAGGAAGAATATTAAGAGAATATGAGGATATTTAGAGAATTAGAGGAATGTGAGAATAACGAGGAGTAGGAGAAAACGCTGCAGGAGAAAAGGTGAATGGAAAGACGAGAGGAAAGAAGCGGAACAGATCCAAGAGGACAAATTCAAATCGTAATTGTACACTACAAATTTCTAAAGCTAAGCTCAAAGCACCAGCTTATTGACGAGCGCTTATTCCACGCAGAAGAGAAACCGGAGCAGGAGGTGAAGCAGATGGAGGAATCCACTACAGTCCAAAGACGTACAATACAAGAATAAGTAGTTCAGCAGTTGTGTGCTAAAGCATATATATATATATATATAGCCTTAGGAGGAAATGGCCAACAGCTAGCATTTTGTGACCCGAGACACGAAAGTGCTTCCTCTCGGTCTATAGGCATTTTCCATGCAGCACTTTGCGGGGACAGATGTTTGCCTAAAACGGTTTTCCAATGAAAGGCAATCAAACGACCGGTACTTCCTCCACCGTGGCGGGCGTATATATAATATATATATATATATATATAAAATATACATTATATATTATATATATATATATATATATATGTATATATACACACATATATATATACTATATATATAAATGCATATATATATATAAAGTCGGCGCAACAAAGGCATAGTGTGTCCGGTTTGGTCGATAACCATCGATATTTCACGGGCGTTAATACAGAATTTCATAATCTCGGATGTATTCTGTTGCGGACGACAAACGAGCGGACAAAGAGAACTGATGGTTTCATCGATTCCACACAGGAGGCGACACAAACAGCGACGTCAGATTCTGAGCGATAGATGGCAGCACGGTCACAATGTCACGACCGGACAAAATGAAATAAATTTCTGATATCCGTCAAATGACGGACAAGCGGGATTCTTCTTAAACAGAGAAACCATTGCGGGACATTTGAAAAGGTCTGAATGCGTATTGTTATCCGCATATGAGAGATTATAGAGATAAAGACAGAGATAGAGACAGAGACAGAGAGAGAGAGACAGAGAAAAACACAGAGAGCGACAGAGAGAAACACAGAGAGAAACAGAAAGAAATAGACAGAGACAGAAAGAGAAAGTGAATGATAGAATTAGAGAGTGTGTGGTTGTGTGTGAGGGCGATTCTGGGGACAAATTTCTGAGATGCAACTCAAAGAATGGAGAACAAATAGTGTCCTTTATGTAACTGGCGTCTGAAGCTTAAACGTTCTCAATTCCTGAGGGTAGCATTAATAGAAGTTGTGATAAATGTAATGATAAATGTAATGCAATGATTGCTATGCATGTAATGTAATAGGAAAAGTCAGAGTCTGTGTTTGTCGCATAGAATGTGTCTTGTTTAAGTCGCAACGTCATGGTCTCTAAATTCGACTAGATGTAAGAGTCTTTCTTCGGTGTATTCATAACTGTCGTCCCCTCTAAGTTGTGGCAGGGTAAACACTCGTTTAGTAAACGATTCTGCCACTGTTTTGATATGCGAGAGCAAAACGACCTTTGGCATCAGTGGACGACCTCTGATATGTCTGTGCTCTTTCTTGGATGAACAGACTATGCAACAATCGGTTCAGACTGCACGGTCTGGACACCAGTGCAACTCGGTGTCCTGCAGGACTCAGTACTCGGGCGGCTTCTTTGCATCCTATATATACGGCTGATTTGATTCAACTCGACAAATGTGCAGTACATGTATATTGGCGATAGGCACAAACCAGGCGCGCTCAAACACTGGCTATAAAGTGTCGCAATTCCGTGATTGAATCAACAGCTAGTCGTCTGCAACTCACTGGATGTATTTCTAGACCACCGTACCCAATGTAACCTGCTTCTGGCATCTTCTTCTTCTATATCGAAGTATATGCGATACAGATGCTGCACTGGCTTCCTATTGCCAAGATAAATTTTTGTACGATCATCTCGCTTGCATGTGATTCAATTGTTGGCCTTGTTCCGGTTACTTTTGAAAGCTCTGTGTTCAGCATCAAGTCAACCGTATCAGACAGCTATGCTCTACTAGCTGTGCATATATATATATAAATAACTATGTATATATATTTATGTAATTATACATATATATATATATATATATATATATATATATATATATATATATATATATATATATATATATATATATATATATATATATATATATATATATATATATATATATATATATATATATATATATAGGCTGTTGCCTGCCGAACTGTTGCTCTTAATGTCGAGTCCGTCGAGCTCTCTCGTGTATTGGACCGTTCTGCTGGAAAAGTCTCCCATTGTATTTGCATACTGTTGCATTTGGGTCTGTGCAGCAAACATTTTCAAACTGTCTAACAACGCACTTGTTGTAAGACAAGCATACAGCGCTCTTTTTAGGCTCTATATTAAGTGTCTGACATCTACATGCATGCATGTATGCATAGTAACATCCATTCATATTGTTATTATTATTAAATTTTCTATGCACATGGGTAACCCTGTCAGCGGGACTTTGGTCCCTTAAGGGTCTCTCCAATTGCTTCCTGTTATGTTATTTTGTGCAACAAGAAGCAATAAAATTTATGGTTATGGCTATGGTTATACATAAATACAGCTAAGTATGAATTCTTTGTAAATTTGTGTCATTTCCTAAAGTGGCGCTAATGGCCTATAATAATGGCTCGAAAGCTCTAACAAGGGAGCTTAATGAATAATGCGTCGACCCTATTATAGAGATTGATTATAATTGATTTAGTCTTTATTAGTTCAGTTTTTGTAGTCACTTAATTTTTGTTTTTTCTTTTTTTACTTAATGGACTGATTGATTCACTGTTGATGAATCCCAGAGTTTCTTCGCAGGGACGTAACTAGCGTTAAAGCCGGGGGTCTTTCAAACTGGTCAAACGAAGTTGAGCCCCCCAAATGACTCAAGCCACCGGCTTAACTATAGGCTCAACCTACACAATTTTTGGTTTGTTCTAGGGCTTAAATGGACCAAACGAAAAGTCCTAGTTACGTCACTGTTTCTTCGAAGATATCAAACATTATTTTAAAGCCGTCAGGTTTTCAAACTGGTCATAATTAAAGTTGAGAATTACATATCAGTTCAAACTCACAATATTCATTATTTTCTATTTATGCTCAACCCACACAATTGTTTTAAGCAATCCATAGTCATTTTAATTTATTATATTTATCTGATTAGTCGTATTCTAATGACACTGAGTACGTATAAATCAAGAAATTCTTTTTTGCACAGAATATGATTTATTTGTTGAGTAATATTTGCAGAAAGACAGTGCAGTTTCCTATGGGGTCTATGATGAATTTTGGTGCAGACAGGTTTTCTACGAGGTCCAATGAATCGTTCACGACTGACTGAAGCGTAGCATAATCGTTACATTTTAAGCCTACGTTTACCAAGCCCTGCGTATCGCATACCAGACCCCATTCTTGATCTTTGCTGTCGTACGGCTAGCACTGGGATTTCCGGTTGATCAGCGGGAGTATCGTACGCGGTCTCGGTTGGAGCAGGAAAGTCGTCCACACCCTCATCCAATTTACTGCCAGCGAGGTACGGTTTGGCTAGGCGGAAATACGCCGTCCCAAACAGGTGCTTCCCGTTTCCCAACTCTCGTTCCTGCGCCTCATTTTCTGGAGCCCGCTCATCGTTGCCCAGACGCTTGCCCAGCCCGCCGTAACGAAGGGAGTTGCTGCTGAGCTTACGTTTACCAAGTCCGCCATACTTGAGTTTGTAGGACGATGGACCCCTCTTGTCGATATTATATCTCGTGGCTACATCCGGTCCGGCTTCGTCAGCGTCACCTTTTTCCATTCCGGTGGAACCTTGAGTCCGGTAAACACTCGGAACTGGTGGATCGGCTTCGCTACCGTCCTTATTTGTGTGCGGAGCCTCATCCTCGTTCACCTCAGAAGACGACTCTTTGGCTGGACCATGGTCATGGGCTGCGGTGTTGACAGACTCGCGGTCGTCTCTGGATTGATATCCGTCTACGAAAAAGAAGCAAAATAAACAGATGACGTTACTATGACGTCAGTGGCAGTGATTCCGTCCTAAATAAAAAAGGAACAGAGCGTCGGCTTCAGACGCCATGTTAATCTAGAAAGTTTTACCGGTATGGCGGTCCGGTCGTCAAAAACAGAACCGGAACGGCGTTCCGGTGCGTTCCGGTCTCAACCGATCCCTGGTCAGAGGTATTTCTGCCTGTTGAAGATGCCTCAATAGGTTTAAGTATAGGCCTACTGCAAATTGCGAACAGGTTATAATGCCTACATTTTATGTAGGCCTATTTGACTAATTTAATAGACTCTTGTAATCAATAGGACTTTATCACTTCATAACACTGTTTACATTGTTTATTGCTGTATGTTCTATAACGTTGCAGTTGCTTGAGGCCCTGAGTTTGGTTTGTTAAAATTCGGAAATGTACCGAAATCCGAAATTTGCCGATTAGATAATAATGATTTGAGAATCCGTAGCCTACTGAGGGCAAGATTCGGACAGAGTAGACCGCTGTGGCATGCACTCTGCATATGAGCTTTCAGGTGGTTTTAGTTTATTATCCATTAGGCACAGTAGGTACTGTTCCTAGAGCCTACGAACCTTTCAGGGGACTGCGCAACCCCGATAATTAGATATTGAAAAATTTAGTTAGGCCTAAATGATTGAATTTGACGCGAAAATGAAAAAGGATATTTCAAATTCTAATTTAATAATTTTTTTAAATTGTACTGAAACACTTTAAGGTATTACGGTAACTTAAAGTTAAGTTAAGCTGTGCAACAGGCTACTTTAAGTGAACTTTACTCAATATTCCAAAAAGTAAATTGAGATTTAAAATCAAAACATGTGTTATTTCGTCTGTAGCAAGCGCACGTCATAATGAGCTTCTGTTTTACCCATCTTTGACTAACATTATCAAGTAGGCCTAATGTACAGCAGGTTTTAATAGAATCCTGAAGATGAATGATAATTATAATAGCCTACATTTGACCCCGATCTGCACATACCAGCTTACATGCAAGTGAATTTTCCTGAGTGTTTGCATATTCCAGGTTCATAAGTCTGGCTCAGAGACTCTGAACATCCATGCCATCTTCAGCTGTCAACGGTATACTCCGTTGGTCGGTTCCAGGGCCGCATTAAGGGGGGTGCTAAGGGTGCTGCAGCACCGGGCCCGCAGTTTTAAGGGGCCCGCATTTTCGGAAGTGAATTTTTTTAATGTGCTTGAACCAGGGCCGATGAGAGGGGAGACCCGGGGAGTCAGTGAGAGGTTGCTATCCGAGGCCCTGTTCTATGGCAGAGGCCCTTGGCAGTCTAGAATTGACGGCCTAGAATTGAATCGGCTATTGGTTTTCTGGCAGGTATTAAAATCTTTTTACTGGATGTAAATTTATTAGGCCTAATTGAAATTTGAGTTATTAGGCTATCAAAATGAATAATTCTTTAACTTAATGCTAGATGTAAGTTTCATATTAAAATTGATGCTAAATTAGCAATATTTGATATTATATTCCATTAAGCTGACGATGAATTTAGAAGATAGGCTAAATTATCATAAGAACTCTGGAGCTTATAATAAGGAAAGAAAGATTAGTGAAAGTCAGGAATACAAACGAGAGACAGATGCTTCTTCCAAGTCTTGCATTTTCAATTTCATAAAAAGCGAACGATGCAGCAAATCAAGTTGACAATATCTTATACTAGTAAGTACCGTAGGCCAGTGCTGTCCAACCCGCGGCCTGCGGGCCGCATGCGGCCCGCCGGCTGATTCTAAGTGGCCCGCCCGAGCTCGTTAAATATTTGCAATTTCTGTAAAAACGAAGCAACAGGCAAAGTCAGTGGCCTACTTGCATAGCTATTCGTTCGTAACTTGGTTAATCATTTGACAGTGTGAACATTTATTTTTGTTACTGAAGTCAAACCATACATTGCATACATACGAGGAGTACAATATTCATAATTATTATTCCATAATTAATTTATTTACAGTTAATAATTTTCAATAAATTTTAGTCGCTGCTTTTGAGTTTAATGGTGCGGCCCTCGGCTTCAAAATAGCGTCTTCGGTGGCCCGCAGGGTAAAAAAGGTTGGACAGCACTGCCGTAGGCCTACAGTTACTGTAGTAGAAGTGAGTTGATGATCATGGTACAGAGCGAGATGTGCAGATAGTAATGTAACGTTAATTGTATAGTGTGTCTTTAGTTAATATGGCCTACTCATTAGTAAGCATGCTATAAATATGTGCGTGGTGGACCGGTTGTTGTCAGAGGGGACCTTCGTCAGAGGGGGGCCCACACTATTACCACAGCACCGGGTACTAGCCTTAATACGGCCCTGGTCGGTTCCACGGATATGCGTGGCCCGCCAGTGGTGACTCTTCTAGCTCGCTGTGCATTGTTTTGCTAACTGATGTAATATATTCGTTCGTAAGGACACTTAACATCATAATAGGCCAGCGCAGAGAGTCCTCTGAGTAGATGTCTTGAAGAGGCGCTATATGAATTCTCGGAATGAATGAATAAGTCGTAAACATGCATGTTTGAATGATTATGATGTACTTGCCTCAGAACTAAACGTAAAGCTGGCGCTTAATGTATCTTCGTGGATTTATGCGTAGTCTATGTGCGTATTTCAACGAGTTATCGTCTTGCACGCCTTGCAATTATTATTCATACTTTGCTTACGTACGAAGGTCAACGGAAATAAATAGTATATATTATATAGTTGATGCAGTCTGTCTAAGAACTAAATGTTGAAGATGTTTTTGTCCTGCATCGCATGTCAATGTTAATACAAATAAAATCCAATAATCTAATGATGTATGCCTTGTTTCAAATTTCTGTAGTCTTGCATGACTGATACGTCATGCTTCTAAGTGCGAACTCATAGATTATAATTGTAAGTGTAATTGCACATTTATATAGCACCGCTTCGATGCAGGCTCATCATAGACGCTCCAGGCCTAACACAATGAAACCACGATCAAACAGAATGGTCTTCAAAGACTTCAAGCGTTTGCGGAAAAGAGGGAAAGAGAGACTGAGCAGTTCATGTCGCAGGTTGTTAGGCAACTTATTCCCGGAGGATGTGCCAGTCACAAAATGAAGCCAATAAATAACTTGAATGCGTAATTATGCGTTTAGCTTCAATGCAGAGCTGGCAGTTGTAGTCTATACGATACAAGAGTGCCTAGGGCGTATACGACAACCTTAAAACGGTCCTGTGTATAGTCATTATATATATAATATATTGCGGGGCGCGGTGGTATAGGGTTATGTTCGGTGCCTTGCAGCCGGAGGGTTGCGGGTTCGAATCCACCTCAAGCCGCCGCGTAGGGACCCTGGGCAAGTCCTTCACTCGCAATTTGCTCATGCGCTTCGGCGTGAAACTCCGATTCAGTGTCCGCGCTGTAGTCGGGAGCGCCTCTGAGTAGAAATCTTGAAGGGGCGCTATAACATAACTTGTTCTGTCTACAGATCAACCAATCACTCCATTAGACGCATTTGGAGCACAGTAAAAAAACTGCGTGCATTATACATGAATACCGCGACCCACGTACATACGTACAGACATGCAGATATATGCAGACATACATATGCAAAGGTAAATTGCGAGCGTCATATTTGCGCATATGCATGCATGAGCACCAACTGTGCTTACAGAAAGACGTGGGTCCTTATTTCTACCCTTTTAAGTGACGGAATTCAATCTTGCGGCAGCCTCTGAATGGTAGGCCTAAGTGAAGTTGGTCTGGGTCTCGATTTCATCGCTCATTGTCACTGATTGCTTCAACTCATCTCGACCAGCGTCAAAATAATTACTAATATTTGCCTTCTTCCATTTCGCGATAGCTATCGATATCTGAATGACCCTCGACATAATATACAGGCTACGTCTCACTTACGAGCGCCACTACGCCTTAACAGCTCCGTGTCTATCGGCATGTATGTATATGTGTGCTGCTTGACTGCATGAATGCATGCATGGATATAATGTTTGTTTGTATGCTTGTATGTAAGTGTGTATGCTTGTATGCATGAATGTATGTATGCACGTTTGGATGTATGTATGTATGCCTATTGTATTGTATTTTCATTTATTGATCTACTCTAGCTGTCATAACGTTTGTATGTATGTATGTATGTATGTATGTATGTATGTATGTATGTATGTATGTATGTATGTATGTATGTATGTATGTATGTATGTATGTCTGTATGTATAGGTGGATGCCATGTAACGCTTGATGGTGATATATCGTAATGGTTAAACATAATAGGTAAATATCCTCTGATTCTGTCTCTGTTCGTGTCTATGTCTCCTCGTGTCCATTAATTTCTCTCTTTTGTACTGCTAATGGAGTCAGTACGGTCAGTCAGTCAATCAATCAGTCAGTCAGTAAAACAACCATCAGTCAGTCAGTAAGGTCAGTCAGTCAGTCAATCAATCAGTCAGTCAGTGTCAGTCAGTCAATCAATCAGTCAGTCAGTAAGGTCAGTCAGTCGTCAGTCATGTCAGTCAGTCAGTCAGTCGTCAGTCAGTCAGTCAATCAGTCAGTCAGTAAAGTCAGTCAGTCAGTCAATCAGTCAGTCAGTCAGTAAGGTCAGTCAGTCAGTCAATCAATCAGTCAGTCAGTAAGGTCAGTCAGTCAGTCAATCAATCAGTCAGTCAGTAAGGTCAGTCAGTCAGTCAGTCAGTCAGTCAGTCAATCAGTTAGTCAGTCAATCAGTCAGTCAGTCAATCAGTCAGTAAGGTCAGTCAGTCGGTCATTCAGTCAGTCCTTCTGTTTTAACTGTAACTTTAAATTACGTACAGATGGGTAAAGTAGTTTTAATTATAAATACGCCATGAGTAACATCTCGATCGTCAAATCATCATGTAACATTTACTTTTCATTAACAACGCAACTCTTCCCCTACATGGCTTCAGTATTGCACAAACACCGAAAACAATGATACGTCATTGATTCTGACGAATGCGAGTTATTGTTATTAAGTAATTACGCATTGTAGAAATGTTCGCAGTAGAAATGTTTAAATGTCAACTATGGACGGGAATACGTTGGTTGAGTTCCACGTGTGCGTGGACTCGCCACTGATGACTCTTGTAGCCTCCTGTTAATGTTTTTGCTAAACGGTAAAACTCTCTATCCTACAGTACACATTTAACATCATATAGGCTGGAGCAGAAAGCACCTCTGACAAGGATGTTCTCGATGTAGTGCTATATAAATTTTCAATTATAATCAGTGCTTTTTTTCAGCCGGAGCGGTCCGGAACTTCGTTCCGGACCTTTTTGCAGCTATTAAAAAAGGGCAAAGTTAATTAAATGTTTTAATAAAGAATTATGCAAAATTATTTAGATACTTTAATTTAATTTCAGTGCTTTCAGTGTTTATTGATAATGATATATATGATATAGAAATATTATTATAAAATAGCCCCTATAATTGTTCTGAATTTGTTGAGTTCCTGAACCTTTTTTCTAGAAAAAAGATAGCACTGATTATAATTTGGAATTAGGATTTCATCTGGCGTTTTTGAAAGAACCAAGACCCATTTGCTGATTCCAGAAGAGGCTAATTCAGATCGAAGGGTCTCCACCTTTGTATTTATTATTATGGTTATTGTAATTAGTAACTCCTTTTGCGCCAGTGTCTTATAGGTAGGCCTATCACAAGGCATCAACTGATGGCGCACCAAAACCAAACTCTAATCAGGTCAATATCCAGAAGATCAGTCGGTGAGTTCTTCATTTAGGTATGACCAGAGAAAGATAGTCGAATGAATAGTTATAAGTCTGGGAAGTAAGAACTGATCTTACTGAATTTAAATTATGCGCAAACTGATAATTTCTGTGGCAGTTAATCCATCTTCGCGGGTATTGTTTCCCCACGAGCCATGAGGAGATCTCCCCAGTGAACATCACAAATGGCAATACATCGATTAGACTTTCAATGTACATGTACATGTAGTGCTAGTAAGACTGATTTAACGTGATATATTGAAAAGAAATGTAGGCCTACTGTTGCGAACTTTGACACTTTAGAAGGAAGAAATATATTAAATACTATATTGGAGAGTATCGAATTGTTTTAATATTAATAGATCTTTATGTCACGCAGAAGACTATTATACGGAAAGACATGCGAAATAGAGTTAAGATTAGGCGTGTCATGGTCTCAGCCTCGTATGTTAAAGCATATGTCTAGCTTATAGTCAATTTTATATTATCACTAGCAGTTTTACATCACGTTCGCCCGGGTTTTCCTCAGCGCCCGTGTATTTGAATTTAACGACATCTTCGTCAACGCCTGTGAATTTGAATTTAACGATGTGAAAATTTTTCGTGTGTCCCTCTGGCGAATTTACGCGCTGGCTTGAAATTTGTTTAATTGCAACTCTATGTAATATATACTCCCATGCATTTGCCGTTTATTGAAACTATGACCACATCACAAACTTAAAATGTCCAAATATCAATTTAAAGTCAAATTTTGAATTGAAATATAGTCGGGTTGAGATCTATAGGAATTCAAATGAAAGGTTAAAAATTTCGTATCGCTAAAGTGTTGCATTGGCGAATCTTTAAGTCCGATGACCTAGAAATTCTCCCGTGGTCCCCACTTCTGATGTTAAATCAACGGTCAACGTGATTGGTTGCGAATCAGAGCGTTGACCTATATGCTACGTGTGAAGTAAGATTGCATATTTAATTAGCATGCGTGACGTACACAAATTATTGGACTATCATGGCCATGGTGATTGACCGGTATTGAGATATAGCCTCGTCGAAAACATTGGAAATTTAAAATGGCCATATATCGGCGTTTAAATAAAATTGCGAGCTGAAAATAGTCGCGTTGATCAAGACGTGGCGTAATAATGTTTTGAGCCTCGTTTGTAAATCGCTAAAGCGTTCCGTTTCGGAGCCTTTAGCCGGATGGACAAACATACGTAAGGACACAAAAAACTGACTTTGGATTATATATATAGATATTCATATGCAGTTATACGAGCCGGAAAATGGAAATAATGCATTTATGGTAGGCTATGCGTTCGCGCGCATGCACGCGCGCACACACATAATGTATATGTGTATTATGTATATATAATATATATTTGCTAGAATATGCGCTATTTACAGTCTGCTTATATGTGTTGGCATGTGAAGTAGGCTACATGCCTCTCAGGTAGATAGAAAGGCCTCAGAATATAGGCCCATACCAAATAGGTCTATACACAAATTCACTTGACATTTACGAAAGTTTTTACGGCGTCTGTAAATTCTCGCTCGACTCATGATATCACTGGGCTTATAAAAATTGTTTGTAGATTCCAGTCGAAGAACGAAAAAAGTCGTTTTCGTCCGATTATGTAGGCCTATCACTTGTCAACTGAATAACCTCCCAGTGCATACCAGGGGTGCAAAAAACAATTGTTTTCAAAATGAAAAGTTTTTTTGTTTTTTGTTTTCTTTTTGTTTCTTGATTTTTAGATTTTCCTATTTCGGAGCATAAAACTCATGAAAATGGCATAATACCGTTCAAATTAATCAGATGCATAGGCCTAGATGAAATTAACCTAAACAGTAGAGCTGTAGAATGCCATGTAAAGAAATTAACCAAGACGATAGGCCTACGACAATTGCGAAGAGAGTTGAAGAGACACCATTTTTGGCATTTATAATTTCTAAATTTGATAAAAAATTAAACCTTTTTTTTGCCATATTCTGGTTTACTTGGGTTTTTTTTAAAGCAACAAAACAACAAAAACCAAAAAAAACCTTTAACAGCCCTGGTGCGTATACCAATCGTTTGGAGTTAGTAAAAGTGAGCAACACGAGCACATAGGCTATATAATAATTTATTAATTTTTTTTCTTATATATCTTCGTTTAATAGAGCAGACTGAAAAACCGCAGCGAGTTACATAAAAACTGAAAGGCAGACAAATCTATTGTTGAGTATTGTTGAGTGACCGATCAGCGGAAACGCTCATGAGGGGCGATTGGGGAAGATGAGGGGCGATTGGGGAAGATGAGGGGCGATTGGGGAACATGAGGGGCCTGTCTGTCGATGGGCGCCGCAGCAATGAGGTTGTTATGGGTGATTCACTCCCCAGACAAACATTTAATAAGTCGTTGGAATCTATCGTAAAAGAGCGCCTCGCTCTATGCACGATGGGACTGCGTAAATCAGGCGGATTAATCAAACTCCTGCCAGATATTTGCTCTGACGAATTGCAAATACTTCTGTGTCGCTATATATAGGACGATATTTTATTGTATGCATGTATTGTATATGGACCTATGTATAACAATAATGGAAAGGAAGCTAAATTTCATTGGACATAGGCTATCTGTAGGATGGACAATACCAGACTGATTAAACAGGGTCGTGTTCGGAATGATCGACGGGACAGGGATTAGAGGCAGAGACCAAACGGGGAATGGCTTGGTGATGTCAGAGATTGGTGCAAACTGGGTGCACGTGCAAAGGCTGAATCTTATGGCAGAGGATCGAAACGAGTGGAGGAAGACAGTGAAACATATGATCAACGCCAACGGGCGATGAGCCCATGGAAATAAATTAATAAAGAAAGAAAGAAAGAAACAAAGAAAGAAAAAGAAACAAAGAAATATATATTTGAACAAATTTTTTAATCGAGCCTTTAATGAGCCTCACAAGGATAATGGATAGACTTATAAAAGCTGAGTCTAACGACAAGCTGAAAATGTTTTAAGCTGTTTGACGCCGCAACGTTTTAATTTCTGCGCAAGATTGTTCCAAAAGGATGATCTCATGCAAAAGCGCTAATATGTTCTGGGGCCGAACAGACCATCGATGCTCGACCGAATAATATTGTGAAGTTTGATGTCAAAAATCATTTCAGTCGGCTTCTGGAAACCCATGTAGACCTAGCCTATCTTGTATCTTGTATAATGCGATAGTTATAATGCAGACAGCTAGTTTTGATCGTTACGTTTTTCTATAGACTGTATTATTTTATTTACCCTTCATTCGAGGGATTGTTATCTCACTCGTAATTGTATTGGAACATCTTCAAAAGCGCCAGTGAACGATTCAGAGGCGTTTCCGATACAAGTCAGTGCTATCTTACTTGGATCGGGAAATAAAATGAAGGGATCTTCAGAGGTGTGCCTGCTATAAAGACACAGCGACAGAGAAACACAGAGAATGAGACAGAAAGATACGAGGAGACAGTTACAGAGATAGTAACAGTGAGAGAGTTAGTGGGCAGAAGTAGGTCTTACCCCGGCGGATCCGGTCGGGATATTTCGCTGCCACTCCTATTCCGACCACCGTCCAGTCTCCAAGGATAGCGACGACACAGATGAACACGTTGGTCCACACAAACATTCTCCCATGCATCTTTGGAAAATGCATTCCTCTCCAACTAGTAAATGCAGACTTCCCCAACGTTCAGAAGCTAAAACTCAATCTCCTCAACAGCAGTTGAAGTTTAAGAACTTTTCAATTAATTATACATAAGCCAAGCTTATTATATTATTCTTAAAGGAAGCTTCTTTTAAGACGCCTATAGCGCTTGAAGACAACCTAAACTGGACGAGTTTTCTCTGATTATCGTAAATGGATCTTCTGGCTGTGTCTTGCGTTCTGAGCAGCGCTATTTATCCAGCGCCGGCGTGATCAGTGAGCTTGAGCCGATTTCCCGCTTGCTCAGAAGTGGGCGGCCTCTCCCATTCGTCCAATAGTAGTCCGGGTCTTGGCTGCTGACAGGCCTATTCAGATGATCAGAGGAGGCGGAATGACAGACGGACAGGCAGACGCAGACGAAGACGAAGAGACAGACGGATGGCAAGAGAACGAACAGACAGAAGAACGGACAGACGGTGAGACAGTTGGACGACAGAGCAACTTATACGGTCTCGTATCGGTCTGTGTGAATGATGAAGACACAGAGAAACATACACAGATGGTCAGATACACAGACGAAAGATTGAGCTTGGGGAAAAGACGGTGAAGGATAAGGAGAGAACTAAAGAAAAGGAACTAGAGATAGAAGGAGTTCATGAGAAAGAAAAGGAGAGATAGTGTATTCGGAGAGAGAGAGAGAGAGAGAGAGACAGAGAGAGAGAAGAGAGAAAGAGAGGTAGAGAGAGACAGGCATGAGAAGAGAAAGAGAGAGAGATAGAGATGAGACAGAGACATGAGTGTGACAGTGACAGAGACAGAGAGAGAGAGACAGAGACAGACAGACAGACAGACGGACAGACAGAGACAGACAGAGACAGGCAGAGACCAGAGACAGAGACAGATGATCAGAGAGACAGGCAGAATGACAGACAGGACTGACAGAGCAGACAGACAGACAGAGATATAAAGAGTGAGAGTGGGTGGACTAAGACGGAGACAGCCACAGTGGAAGAGTTTGCCATCGGATATCGATGTGAATGGAAGGCTGCAGTAGTTGGCTGACGAGTATTAAGGGCTCAGTCGGTATCGTGGAAACACTAGACCATGGAGTAATGGTAGCCATTGTAATATGCGGTGGCGTATGTAGTAATTTATAGGGCTATTTATGGCAACAACTTCCGATAATCTACACGGCAATGTTTAATGCTCTGTATAATGAAGCACCTGAAGGCTGAGACCTGCGTAGGTCGACTTTATCAGCTTAGCAACTTCATCGTGACATCAATTTGCGCAATAAATTGATGTTTTAACATATAAAACGATTAACGATTTTCACAATATTTCAGACCTGAAAGGCAGTACGAATTCTGATGAAGAAATTTACCATTTAACGGTCATTTCCAAGCAAGTGCGATATCAGGCATTATTATCAGTAGGGCCTATAATACTGATAATAATTAAACTCTGGAGTACTGCCGACCATAAGGGTGGACAGAATCAATCGAAAATGCAACACATAATTCCAGACATGGGATAGTGTACGAGCTATATACGACGTTTGATAAAGAAATTTATTAAGCAGCCGCAAATGCGAGAAAGAATTTCTCTCGGCAGCTCTGTAATTTGAGAAGTTGTACTTTCTTCGTTTTGCATTTCGCTATATGAACTTTGCATTTTTCGTTCGACTATACTGGATGCTCGACGACATACTTCTACCAAAACACGGATGGATCTGATCATAGAATCACTCTCTTAAACCTGTTTCGGGAATTAAATCACTGCCCTGTAGACCTTAAGGCGAATAACCTTGTATTAGTTCGTGCAAATATTCCTCTTTAGGATTCCACTTGTCTAGTAAGGTAAGTATGAGTGTCCGATGTTATATTAAAATAGTCATTAAACACAGAGGGTAGAGATTTGCGCTTATGTCTGTACATAAGCTCACTTATTTGAATGGTATTAATTTGATTAAGCCATGAAAAGAACGCTGCGTGGTGGGATTGCTCTTATAATCGCCTCTGAGGCAGTATACCGACCAGATTTTAGTTCTGTGTGTAGAAGTTCCAGCCAAATTGGTATCGACATCGATCAGACATTGTTCTAAAAGTGTTGCAGGCCACGCAGGCCCCCCATCCTCGCGGTTGTCTAGGAACCATGAAAATCCGCTTGATCCAATCGAAAGAGATGCCAGAGAACAAGATAGTAATCGCACGGTTTGTCATTCGAGTATGAAGGCAAATCGGTGGCAGACGACGGACGAGTGGAGGGAACCCGTTCCCTGCCCTGCCAGGCAGACGGAGAGACGGACGGACAGAGAAGGGACAAAGAGGTGGATAGGTTAAAAAGAGGGCTGCCTACTATTGAATCCATCCGTGTTTTTGGAAGACAGATAGACGGAGGGAAGGACAGATGGAAGAACCGATTACCGATGGACAGATAAGCGCATGGATAGATGGATAATTCCGTCAATTTTTTTAATTTCGGATGTAGCAAATGTGAAAAATAGAAATGTATATAAATGCATAAAACTAAATATTTTCTTGATCTACGATGCATTTAGAATATCAATTTATCAGTTTCCCTGCATGCTGTCTTGCGAAAACTTTTTTTACAGTGTGATTTATAGAACATATTATATTAAAATGAGATTGTGTGACTGCAATGATAAAAAATGAGACATAAATGAGACACAGTATAGTATTTAATGTGACTGAAATGAGAATGCCGTGTGACATGAATGAGAAATGATAGTTTGATATTTTAAACGTGACTGTAATGAGGCGTGACTGTAATGAGGGAACTGCGCTAAACATGGATGTGCACCCACTGTTATGAAGGCTAACAATGCGCAAACAGTTCTTCTTACGTGGACCATCTGCCTCTTTCAAACGTTAGGGCTCTATACATTGTGTTAGTTAAACTTTAGAAGTTTCAGGTCATGACTGTAATGAGATCTGAAAAGTCGGATTTATGGTTTTTATATCATATTCACGTAAATTTTCATTATTTTTGCCAGCCATTCCGGTTACTTAGGTAGGTCTATTTTGCGTCTAAACGTTGATCGAGTTTCATAGTCGGAATTAAGGCGTGACTGTGATGAGGTGCAACCCTAGGCACACGATTGTTTGACGTGCTGTGCCTAAAATAAGCCTCAGAATTAGATATAATTCATAAGCAAATGAAAGAGGACACTCGTAGCTTTAATAAATTGCATCAGTGGTGTAGCTGGTCAACAGATTACAATTTATGTGGACCACCTCCAAAATCAAAAAATACGTATTGGGACGCGGGACTGTAATGAGATTTGACGCGTTTGGAGCGTTAAACGAAATTAAAACGAACAATTCAATCTGTGTAAGATAACGGACTTTGTTCTGCAGCTCACTACGAACATTTTGATACATTCTGTGCCTCCTTACCTATAAAAAATACGGCTGTAATGGCTGAGGGACACGAAATCGCAAAAATCCACGGAATTACCCAGATAAACACACGAACCGATAGACTTACAAACAGACATGGAAAGATGAAGGCATAGACAGACGGAAAGACAAATATTCAAGCAGACAGACAAAGGCAGAAGACAGACTAAGAAGGAACAGACAGACAGAGACACATACTATGGACGGACAAACCGACAGATGGATAGATGAAGATGGAGGGATGGACGGATGGGCAAACAGAGGTATACATGTACGGAAAGGCGGAGGGACAGAGGAACTGGTCACTTCGGCGTGGATTGGTGAAGATGGATGGCTGGCAGTAGCAGAGTTCAGATATCGGCCAATTAATAAAGCGCGATGTCGTGGTTGACATTTTCCGTGGGACAATAATAAAATTATGATTTGACAGTATGGATCAATCGGCGCCTATATACCAACGACCACAGCCAGCGAACGGGTTTAGTCGAACGAAATACTTCAGCAGTTCCCGATGGGAATTCCACGGGACGTCACATCCGAAGGACTACACTCCTCTCCAGTCAGTGAACCATTTGACAGGCGGAACGTATGGTAGTCGATCGTTCCCCTCAGCGGTCGAGTCACGAGAACCGGTTCCTGGTAATCACTCGACACGACGTGGTTCTTAAAAAGCCACCTGTCGACGAAATTCCTGCCCTCTGTCGACGCCCTTGATCGTTTGATCCACGTCCGAGATTTGAAGTGGATTTGTGACAGAGTTCCGGTGCCCAACCACGACACGGGCGTATCTAGAGAAAATCTGGCTATGGCACACCTGTTTGATTTGTTGGGACCTGCCATTCAGTTTCCCTTCCAACTGTTTTGGGCGATGGCTGCCCTCTGAGTGGCAGGACCTTCATAATCGCAAATTCGTAAACTCAAAATTTCTAAAGCGCTACTCTAAAGCTAAGCACAAGCCTATGCACTGTTTTGCTAACTGATAAATTCCCTGCTTCTTAAATTACATTTTAAATCATTTAGGCTGGGGTAGACAGCACTTGTGACCATCTCATCCTGCAGTAGCGCTATACGAATGCATAAATGCAAGTAAAATTGCCTTGCACCCCTCTGCTTTTTGTAAGCTTCTGAATACCCTAAAGATAACTTGTAATGTAAAGTCTCGCATTTTGTTTCAACCAAGTTACACGTAACTGTCATTGCAGCAAACCCTTTAAATGCCTCGTCAAAGAACTTCAATAGCTAAAAATTAATGATAGAATAATTTGAGATTAGCACGTTTGTCCGCTGAGGAATATGTTTGAATCGCTATCAGTAATAATTTATAATGAATTGTTCATCACCGAGATTTCTCAGAGCCATACATAACCAATGTAGAGTTAAGCTATCGTTATAGACTCATAAGCCTACTTGTCGTTTCTTGTCTTTATTTCCTAGCAGTCAGCTGTGCATTTATGACTCTCTTGTTTTCCTCATCACCCACTTTTTTTGCCTGCGATGATCTTGATAACGGTCACGAATTTCACATCTCGCAGACGGTCTTTTCTAATCATGCGCTAAGTCTGCTTCCTAGACATAATTTTATGGTACTTCGACTGACTGCCTATAATTACATGTATATTCATCGCATAAAGGGCGGTATTATTCTTCAGAATTCTCTGGAATCACTTCCTAGCTGAGCAGTTTTTACACCAACTGATGAATTTATTCCACATTGTCCAACCAATTAACCAACCAACCAACCGAAATGAGGCAGAAAGGTTATAATTAGATCAAATTACTGATATAATTATTCGCAAATATTATGTTGTTTTAGCAGACTTTTGTGTTAAGAAAGTAAGTACAATATTCATTAACCATCGCACTTTGGTATACAGACATTTAAGTCTGCATAAGAGACTTAGGTGTCTGCTAAGCATCTGTGCTTATTGCAGCACAGTTTAAAAAGTACCAAAATACTAAAAGGCGCTTGCATAGGCTATACATGAATACTATCACATGAAATGGGCCTACCATGGTGTATGCTCGTTATCTAAGGAACGCAAGGACCTCGACAGCGTCCTTAGCAATAACCTCTCAAGAAGCTGTCGCAAGGTCCTTGAGCCATTCGATTCGCGCTTCGTGCAATCGTTGGAGATTGGGACAAATTTGATCAGATGCTGTTTAAACAGAACACACCCTTGAAGTTCTCATTTCTCTGTCATTCTCGATAAAAAAAAGCTACGAAGCTAGGCAGATAGACAGACACTTCTAACTTGTTTTTGGTTGGTTTATAAGACAACGCTATACAAATAGTCAAGCATTCATGTACACCATGAATAGACTGTAATGGTAGATTACTGTCATCCGAAAGCAGGCGTCTCAGAGCCATGATATACGATCGAAAGCTTTATGAGCGACGCATAATTATAATCTCTGCGCCTCTTTGGTTGTTTCGGGGCTCTAATACTACTGGCCTCCTCAGTATCCTGTGAGAAGATGAATCCGAAATTAGATCCGAATTAATGCCACTGCCGCTTGTGAGTAGCTGGGTAGAGAGAAGACTTATCTTCAAGTGACCGTCCCTCCTACGTCCGTCTGTCCGTCCATCCGTCAGTTTGTCGGAGAGTGGCAACGGTTTCTGTGAATGCGTCCACTTCGGATCTCCTGGACGCCACTTGGACAAACAACGCTGACGGCCAAACAACGCAGACCTGTCAACAATAATAAGAAGAATCCGACGGAAAACGATTCCGCTTTAGAATGCCACCACGCATTGTTGACGCTGAAACTTGAAGAAAAATAGCTATTGGAATCCATAGGCGTATTATACACAATATGACAAAATATCATATTTCATATTGGGTCTGATCAATTTACATCAGTGCCCAAGAGTTCTACGCGTACGCGTATACTGTAGACCAAGTGCCTTTGGATAAACAGTTGCCTGTTTGGAGAGGTCTCTTTGGCCGGATTCTACTGAAAGAACTGCCATTGGAGCTTGGGGACCTGAGGATGTCCTATTGTGCACAATCGTTCAGCCCTTCGAATGCTAGGTTAGCGCATGAGTTGATTAAAAATTTGTCAAAATTCATCTTCGGACCGTTTGCGAGTCGCCCAAAAAAGTTTTCCGATGACGTCTTCCTGCATTTCGTGTACAGTTTTTCATGATGTCATCCCTCACGTGTGCATACTTCTACTCTCCTGCGTTTTCTTCTCAACAGTTTAATCAAAATAGGTTTTAACTTAAGCGGATTCAATGGTTGACACCAAGCATTTCAGCAATGGACCGATTGAATTACTGTTCATTTCATTAACCCTAATAGGCCAAAGGCGATATAAAACCAATATTGAATAATAAAAAATAATATCTTTTCTTTAATAAGCGCCTGACAAACGCACTGCGCTGTACATTTACATGTTATGCAGTTTAAATCTTAACTACTAACAGAACAGACAGCCTGCAATATAACGGCGCTAATAGCAGCCTACAAAGCATATCCGCCCAACGGGGGCTCGAACTCGGTACCTCTCGGTCTCTGTGCCAGATGTTTTCCAATGCGCCACGGGCTAAGGACACTGTCGAGGTCCTTGCGTTCCTTAGATAACGAGCATACACCATGGTAAGCCCATTTCATATGATAGTATTCATGTATAGCCTATGCAAGCGCCTTTTAGTATTTCGGTACTTTTTAAACTGTGCTGCAATAAGCACAGATGCTGACAAGAACATGCATTCTATAGGGCTATAACTCGCTTACATCTGACATTGAAAAGATTCCGTAGAAAGCGATAATAAACGTGGTGAAGGACAAAATAAACGAAGTCGGAAATGACAGCTTGTTTCTAGCTAATCAACGGAAATGTGGAAAGGAACGGAAGATGTCATTGAAAACCTGTAATAATTAATCAATTCAATCTATATGAAAATAGCGTTTGATGCGTGTCCGCCGAGTTTCCTGTTAATGGCCTACTAATCAGTAGGCCTGCAATCTGACCTAGTAGCCTAACTTCTAGTTGGCGGCTAGACGTCATTATTAAAACAATTTATGTAAAGGAATGTCAACATGACGTCATGTCGACTTTGCTGCGTTTCACCAGAATGAATGGATCCGAAGTTTAACGACATCTTAAGTCAACAAAAGCCGTTTACGTCAGCAGAAATGATTTTGATCAGTTCTCACCATGCGTATAGCCAAGGCCGCCTGAGCTTATTTATAGGGAAAGCAAGGACCACTACAGAGATATGGATTCCTTGTGGAAGGTACTTGTTGGTAGAACAGCTCTATTTACTCGACGGTCTATGGAGCAGGTAGCAAATCAACGTCGACAGTAAGTGGAATCGAACGCTTCTGCGATTTGTCGGCCATGTTGCGTGACAATCCAATCCATCGTGTCCACCTGTGTCCGTCATTCACTGGAGTATTTGATTAGCGAAACGAATGGCCGAGGCGGCGTCTTTCATCGTAACGACCGTCATTAACAGTGGAGCAACAAAACTGCAGGCAATTAATGAATCCTTGCGGACTTTGTTTCGGCTGAGATGACTTATGAGCGAAGCGGTCCTCAGCGACAGCCGTCGTTTTAATTGTGCCTCCGACAAATTGGATTAGGCAGCTACACATGTAGAGTCAGTCGCATGACTGGACGCCATGCACACAAACCTCAGTCATGCACCGGACTCGGGTTAGGTTCCTAGGGACACGACCTCTACCCTCGTCTATGAGGAGCCTCAACTAATAGGTAGGATAAAAGACGACCGCAAAATATTTCCGAACTATGTTTCCTACGTCCAACATGATGACGCTGGTGTTGAGAAACAGACAAACTGTTTGCTTATCAGTCGCTTGAATGCTAAAACACAATTTAAAATAGTAGTATTATTAGGCCTACTTCTTGAAGTTTAATTCCCTCCATCACATTTTGGACAATGAAAATTTGGTTATGTGGACTGAACTTGGAAAATTCTAATTTTAATTCAAAGCCTACTCTGTACATAGTATCTGAGAAATGCTTTAGTACGCCCTGCTTGGCAGTAGGCTACATGTAGGCCTACAGTGACAGTCGGTTGATACGAAAGACAGAGAGCGGAGTTAAAAATTTCGTCTCAACCGAATTACGTATTAACGGTAAGGCCACAGCTTTGCCAGAAATGTATTTAATTTAACTTAAAACTGTCAGCAAAAATTTAAAAAAGAATATATTTTGCTAAATTTATTTACGTGTGATAGTCAGCAGCTTCGAATTAAAAGCTCTTCTGAGTTTTTAGATTATATAAGACATATTTAGAAATGAAAGTTTATAATTTCGTGTACCCTGCTCCACGCTCTAGAATTGTTGTTGAAAATCATGTAATTTACGGTTAGTCTGACGCCCAAAACTTACTCGACCGGCCCTCCTTAGGTAGTGCTGAGTAGGTGAGTTGCCCACCAGCTTTAGACCTTTCTATCTGCTAACAACCCCATCTTCTCCAAAGCTCACTGTTGCTGACAACGACCAAACTTGATATGCGGGGTAGTGGAGGTTTGGACCATGGAGGATTGAATAGAGTTGGATTTTTGCACCTTCCTGGATGAGCGGTCAATAACTGCAACAATCGGTTCAGACTGCACGGCCTTGGACACCAGTGCCACTCTGTTACCTGTAACAAGTTGCGACCTGTCAGCTTGGTGTTGTGAATAAACGAAATTGATTGATTGATTGATTGATTGATTGATTGATTGATTGATTGATTGATTGATTGATTGATTGATTAATTGATTGATTGATTGATTGATTGATTGCTTGATTGATTGATTGATTGATTGATTGATTGATTGATTGATTGATTGATTGATTGATTGATTGATTGATTGATTGATTGATTGATTGATTGATTGATTGATTGATTGATTGATTGATTGCTTGATTGCTTGATTGCTTGATTGATTGATTGATTGATTGATTGATTGATTGATTGATTGATTGATTGATTGATTGATTGATTGATTGATTGATTGATTGATTGATTGATTGATTGATTGATTGATTGATTGATTGATTGATTGATTGATTGATTGATTGATTGATTGATTGATTGATTGATTGATTGATTGATTGATTGATTGATTGATTGATTGATTGATTGATTGATTGATTGATTGATTGATTGATTGATTGATTGATTGCAAGACTCAGTACTGGGGCGGCTTCTTTACATTCTATATACGGCTTTGATTCATCTCGTCACTCCGTTAAGATTCACCAATATGCTGATGCATAAAAACTGTAATCCACGTATACCATTCATCTGATGCACTCGTCTGTGTTTCTTTCATGCGAGACTCTGTTTTGGAAGTAATGAAATGGATGTCGTCAAATCGTCTGTCGTTAGATTCGGCAAAGATGCAGTAGGTCTATATTTGGTTGGGCACACACCAGGGGCGATCAATCATTAACGAAATACGAGAGTTGCAATTGACTGGTCCGAATGAACAGGTTGTCGGTCGCAACTTCAATGCACTTCTGGACCCAACCCTACCCAACCAACCAACCCAACCAAATCTGCTTCTGGTTTATTCTACTATAGCGCAATTTGTGTCTCCGACACTGGCTTCCTGTTGCCGAACGATATTCGTTTAAGCCTTTAAGGTAATCTTACTGACATATGCTTAAATTGTCGGAACTATACCGGTGTCACAAATAGAGTATCCCCTCAATGAGTATTCCCCTTAGCGCGAAATAGAGTATAGGGTTTAGCTTGCATTATTGACGGTTTCTAAGTGTATTCGGTCGTACTGTTTGGATTTATTGTACACATAAAATTTGGGAAGTTGCCTACCTTAAATTAATTTACTTCGTTTTTGGTGATTTCGACTGGATTTTCGTCTTGGCTATCGTGATGTGTATGACGGTGGGGATAGAATGGTTTATCCCCCGGATGCTCTTCATCGGTTTATTCCATCCGGCGGGATATGCTTTAGGGGGGATGAATATCACGGGACACCGGCATACATTTGCATTCCATGTTTCAAATCACAGCGATCAGCGATCCATGTGCTCTGCTATCCGTGGAGATATGCAGGCGCTTAGCTTCTGCACTTCATTTTGAGCCGATCGTGACTTTTCATCTATTATACCATCCTTTTAAAAACGGTCTTTCATTACATATACGCACTGTTATATTTGGTTCGGTGCGGCAAACATTTTCAAACTGTCGTAACACGCAATTGTTTAATATAGAATCATACATACATACATACATACATACATACATACATACATACATACATACATACATACATACATACATACATACATACAGTAGTTTCCTTTACATACATGTGTACATACACACGCTTGTGTGATACATACATATACATACATTCATACATGCATACATGCATACAAGGATACAGGCATACATACACACACATACATACATTCACACATACATACATTCACGCATACATACGTGCATACGTATTTAGACCTATAGAGCTACAGGGCCTAATGAATAATCTCTATTTTAGATTTTAAAGTCTTCGTTTATGGCGCCCACCGTCCTACATCGGTGACACTATTCGACCATTTACCAGCTGCTAAGAATGTCGTCCTCTGCAGATCCAGTGCCAGAAGGATGCCTGGACGCTGCTACGTCTTCTACCATCTGCGAGAAACTGCCATGGTGCTGAGGCGCGGGTGTTGCTATCCTCATCGCCTGTCGTCGCTCCTCTCCGTTGGCGTAATGGGGTCCGGGAACTGTGAATAACGTGCCAACCATAAGTTTTGGATGAGAATCAGTTTGGCTGAGTTCTCCATGTGTGGGGGACCTTGCCATTGGTGACTTTTCTAGTAATCTATTATCCGAGCTGCATTAGTTTTCCAGTGACTGTTAGATCACATTGACTTTAGCATCATCTGCATGGAAGGGGGCGATATATAAATTTTCATAATGAATGAATAAGATAGTCTATTCAATAGGCCGATAGTTAGAATATTTGAGCCATAATAGGCATTAGCACCACATTGACAAGAAAATTCTCTTGCTTAGAACATAGTTTATTTGCTGAGTAATATTTCCAGAAAGACAGTGCCGCCTCTGCTGGGGACTATAAAGAATGTTGTTCCAGGCAGGTTTTCTACGAAGTCCAATGAATTATTCACAACTGACTAAAGCGTAGCCTAATCTTTACTTGTTAAGCTGACGTTTTCCATTCCCTACCATCATCTTCATAGTGTCTAGTGTCTACACCTGCTTATCTTTGCTTTCGACTGAACTGCTGAGCTGCGCTTTTACCATACCTACGAAAATCAGGACCATTGCCCTCCAGTTCTTGTCTTTGTTGTCGGCTGAACTGCTGAGCTGAGCGTTTACCATACCTACGAAAATCAGGACCATTGCCCTCCAGTTCTTGTCTTTGTTGTCGGCTGAACTGCTGATCTGAGCGTTTACCATACCTACGGAAATCAGGACCATTGCCCTCCAGTTCTTGTCTTTGCTGTCGGCTGAACTGCTGAGCTGAGCGTTTACCAATGCCTATGTGCAGAAAACGAGGGTCAATTATTTCTTGTCTCTTCTGTCGTACTGGTTGCAATTGGATTTCCGAATGATCATCGGCTACGGGGTTGACAGTCTCGCGGTCACTTGTGGACTGATATCCGTCTACGGGAAAAAAGAGTGAAATTAACAAATAGCGTTACTTGGATGTCAGAGTAATTCAACCAGTAAATGAAGCCTATGGTTGCTCGAGACCTTTTTAGGCGCTTCAGTATTTATATCGAAACATAATTTAGATTTTGAGTATAATTTATATATACATTCATAAGTAATGCGCCCATTAAGTTTTACTTTGCACCAAAGACTCCTAATGGAGTAAATCGATCTGCAAACAGTTCAGTTGACACATGAAAATATATACACGACAGATATCCATTGATGCATGCATGCATGCATACGCATGTGTGCGAATTGGCATAAATACATTCATACATATACCCGTATAGCATCATTCATACATCCATACATGGACTGATCTTTTGGATGTTGACCTGATTACGGCTTGGTTTTGGTGTGCCATCGGTTGATGCCTTGTGCATTAGACACCGGCGCAATAGAAGTTGCTAATTACATTACATATATTCATGAATGTATGCACATATGCATACTTTAATTGCCATTTGCCAGTTTAATTTCTAGGCACATGAATGCACACCAAATGTGCACACAAAAAGATCTGGGTCGTTATTCCTAAGACGACTTATGAATGTGAAGAGAAGTTGGTCTGCCTCTCGATTTTATTACTCATTGTCAGCTCATCGGTATACCGAGTCTACCGGCGTTAAAATAATTCGCCTTCTTCCACTTCCCGGCGGCCATCGATGTCTGCACTAATGTCTGCACGCAGCATACGTGTACAATTGCATACACCTCTGTAACTTTGTGCCTATCGGTATGTAAGTATATGTGTAGACTTGTATACATCAATATATATTAAATAATAATATCTTTTCTTTCATCAAGCGCCTGACAAACGCGCTGCGCTGTACATTTACATGTTATGATAATTAAACAAATTCACAAGAACACAAATGACAGAAGACATAATCTTAACTACTAACAGAACAGACAGCCTGCAATACACGGCGCTAATAGCGGCCTGCAAAGCATGTCCGCCTACGGAATTCGACCTCGGTACCTCTCGCTTGCTATGCCAGTGTGTTACCCAAAGCGCTATCGAGCATATATATGTATGCCTGTATGTATTTGTAAATGTATGCATGTGCTTATGCTTGTGTGTATGCGTTTATATATGTATGTATGTATGTATGTATGTATGTATGTATGTATGTATGATTGTATGTATGTATGTATGTATGTATGTATGTATGTATGTATGTATGTATGTATGATTGTATGTATGTATGTATGTATGTATGTATGTATGTATGTATGTATGTATGTATGTATGTATGTATGTATGTATGTATGTATGTATGTGTGTATGTATGTATGTATTTATGTATGTATATATGTATGTATGTATGTATGTATGTATGTATGTATGTATGTATGTATGTATGTATGTATGATATGTATGTATGTATGTATGTATGTATGTATGTATGTATGTATGTATGTATGTATGTATGTATGTATGTATGTATGTATGTATGTATGTATGTATGTATTTATGTATGTATGTATGTATGTATGTATGTATGTATGTATGTATGTATGTATGTATTTATGTATGTATATATGTATGTATGTATGTATGTATGTATGTATGTATGTATGTATGTATGTTTGTACGTATGTATGTATGTATGCCTGTATGTATTTGTAAATGTATGCATGTGCTTATGCTTGTGTGTATGCGTTTATATATGTATGTATGTATGTATGTATGTATGTATGTATGTATGTATGTATGTATGTATGATTGTATGTATGTATGTATGTATGTATGTATGTATGTATGTATGTATGTATGTATGTATGTATGTATGTATGTATGTATGTATGTATGTATGTATGTATGTATGTATGTATGTATGTATGTATGTATGTATGTATGTATGTATGTATGTATGATTGTATGTATGTATGTATGTATGTATGTATGTATGTATGTATGTATGTATGTATGTATGTATGTGTGTATGTATGTATGTATATGTATGTATGTATGTATGTATGTATGTATGTATGTATGTATGTATGTATGTATGTATGTATGTATGATATGTATGTATGTATGTATGTATGTATGTATGTATGTATGTATGTATGTATGTATGTATGTATGTATGTATGTATGTATGTATGTATGTATGTATGTATGTATGTATGTATGTATGTATGTATGTATGTATGTATGTATGTATGTATTTATGTATGTATATATGTATGTATGTATGTATGTATGTATGTATGTATGTATGTATGTTTGAACGTATGTATGTATGTATGTATGTATGTATGTATGTATGTATTTGTAAATGTATGCATGTGCTTATGCTTGTGTGTGTATGCGTTTATATATGTATGTATGTATGTATGTATGTATGTAATGTATGTATGTATGTATGTATGTATGTATGTATGTATGTATGTATGTATGTATGTATGTATGTATGTATGTATGTATGTATGTATGTATGTATGTATGTATGTATGTATTTATGTATGTATATATGTATGTATGTATGTATGTATGTATGTATGTATGTATGTATGTTTGAACGTATGTATGTATGTATGTATGTATGTATTTGTAAATGTATGCATGTGCTTATGCTTGTGTGTATGCGTTTATATATGTATGTATGTGTGTATGTATGTATGTATGTATGTATGTATGTATGATTGTATGTATGTATGTATGTATTTGTAAATGTATGCATGTGCTTATGCTTGTGTGTATGCGTTTGTATATATATGTATGTATGTATGTATGTATGTATGTATGTATGTATGTATGTATGTATGTATGTATGTATGTATGTATGTATGTATGTATGTATGTATGTATGTATGTATGTATGTATGTATGTATGTATGTTTGAACGTATGGATGTATGTATGTATGGGTGGGTGGATTAATGGATGTAGGCCTATAGATGGATGTGTGGGGTATGCATGTATTTATTTTATTTTATGTTTATTTATTTCTGTGTATGAATGGGTCTACACTTATGCATGCAGGCATAAATACTTGAACATATAATGTAGTGCAATGTACATCGTACGTGCGTACGTTCGTGCGTGCGTACGTTCGTGCGTGCGTGCGTTGCCCACTCGATAATCATGCATACGTTAGTGCATGAGCGCTTGGAGAGAAACAAGTCAGTAACTAAGTTACTTAGTAAATAAGTAAGTAAGTATTAATCCCCGTTTGAGTACATTGCAAAAACCCGTTGGATGCAAATAGGCCTTCCGTGTTGGTCTTCATAATAGTCCTGCCTGCGGGGACCTCCAACTCTCTCTGACTGATCGCTCGTCTCGATCTTTCCTTGACTCATCATGATGTTAGTATCGTCTGCGGCTCCTGCTTTTACCACCTCCGTCTATCTATCTTTATATCTAAGAAATGTATATAGCGCCCCTTCAAGATAACTACTCAGAGGCGCTCCCAACCCATGCAGCCCGTTCAAAATGGAAAGTCTTAAGTAGTTTATAAGGTGATCTGCCCAGAACACAGTGTCAGACGATAGAAGAGACCATATAAGTAGAATGGATGGAGCAAGTGACAATCTCGCCTCCACTGGCCCGGGAGCCAGTGGAGGACTTCACGCATAAATGCGGAGATGTGGCCAAACCTGGGGACACCACCAATTAAACGAGCAGCCGCCCGCAAAACGACTCCCAAAGGATGCAAACGGACCCGTGGAAGTCCACAGTAGAGCAAAGAGCAGTAGTCCAATAGATGTAGAATATAGGTGTGCATCAGTGTGCCTCAGAGGAAGAAGAAAGAGAGAGCAAGTGACAATCTCGCTGTCAGCTCCGTGCCATCCGCCGGTTTCCCCTTCTTACAAGTCGTCGCTATACTTAAATTCACGCTCTTATCTGCACCAGGGTGGACTTTTGTAAATCTAGCTAATATTTCGAGCTTCTGTCTATTCTTAATTCCGTTCCCAGTCTAACTGGAGGAGTCCCCACATTTGCCCATCTGTGACTTCCATTATGCGTGATACTTTCAATTGGCTTCACATCCAGCAGCGCATTCAGTTTGAGATCTTGGCCCTCATGCGTTATTTTCTCGTCAGCTCTGCCCATCATACCTTAGGATCTGCTTCATTTCGGTTTCTTAGGTTCCTGGTCATGGTACCCTTTGGTCAGCATACCTAGGGTTCTCTATAGGAGCTTGCTCAAAAAATAACCCCTGAACGAACAATGACCTTCAGAATGCGATATTACTAATCTCATTTCACTTTACCTTGTAACCGTGTTGCGGCTTGTCAACCTGATTTATATTTAACGAATATATTTAACGAATATATATATATATATATATATATAAATATATAATCTGCAACAGTAAAAATACCACAATACAGTTGTTACAACAATACTTATATATATATGGTATCCCACTTGTCCCTCGCAAGCGTACTTCCACAGCTCATTCCATAAGCTTTGCCTATAATTTCCCCACCAGCTGCAGGTAGCGACTTTCTTTAGAGCTGCAGTTCGAGCTGCTCAGTTTGTCCCTTCCAATGTTCCGCCAGCGCATGAAGACTGTTCTATTTGACAGTAATTTCACTGGTCCCGGTCGGAAGCGCCACTGAGGAACGTCAGATTACAATTGCACACTGCAGCGGGAAACAGACAGGCAGGCATGTAGAGGGACATCGAAAATCAGAGAGGACGAGAAAGACAGAGAAAGAGAGGGATAGAGAATAGAGTCACAAAGAGACACAAGAGAGAAAGGAAAAGAAACAGGCGAGGAGACATATTATACAGATATATAGTAACAATGAGAGAGATAGAGGCGGCGGAGGCAGGTCTTACCCCGGCGGATCCGCTCCTGATGTTGCGCTGCCACTCCTTTGCCGACCGTCGTCCAGTCTCCAAGGATAGCGACGAAGCAGATGAATACGTTGGTCCACACAAAGATTCTTCCAGACATCTTGGGAAAATGTTTTTGCTTATAACGAGTAAGTGCAGACTTCCTCTTCGGTCAGAAGCAGATTCGATCTCCTCAACAGTAATAAAAGTCTAAGAACTGTAGTAGCAGTCGAAGAACTTCTTAGACTTCTAAGATGATCGTAAGTGGAGCTTCTGGTTGTGTCATGCTTTCTGAGCAGCGTTATTTATCTAGAGTTTAACGTGGAAATGTCGATTTGAATGGAAGTTTGGAGTTGGCTTATGAGTATTATCACATCAATTTCATATAATTTACCCCGCAATGTTTATACTCTGTATAATGAAGCACCGAAAGTTTGAAATCTGAGTAGGCCAACATTAGCAATTTATCGAAGTGGGCATACAATTAATCTGCGCAACGACTTGATGCTTTAACATATAAAAACGATCAGATATATCCCCAACAATTGCCGACTTGAAAAACAATATGAATTCTGATGAAGAAATTTATCATTTAACCGTCAATAGGCCTACTAAAGAAATTGCGAAAAAACAGGCATTATGCATTTTATCTACATAATTGAAAACCGCAACAGGTCATTGGATGCACGGCATAAAATGTCAAACGTAAACGAATATATATTAAGTTTGCTAAGAAAACATTTGCAGGCAGCCGCCTGATAAACTAAAATTGAACAGTGCCTCTCATCTTTGCAAGAATGGTTCTGTTTGAATGGTTTGGCCATAAACCAAGACAAAGTCTGAGGAAATTTCGTTTGGTTGAAGCCAATGACAAGTTCTTTCCCCTCACTTTCGAGTGTCGACCTCGCAGGCTGTATTGTGCCAGCATACGATACTGTAAAAACACTTGGGGTAACTGAACCGCGTATTACATAACGAACCTTTGTAAGTATTGTTTCTATCACATGAGGGCAATACGTCACATCAGGTCGGCTCTGAGTAAGGATATTATTGTTATTTCAGCGATATCATTTAGCGCCCCTTCAAGGATGCCTACTCAAGAGCGCTTCCAGCACAACCCGGCCCTGTTCACTGCTATCGCCTTACGCTAATTCGGTTTTTGCAGGTCTCTCAGATCTTGAGCTCAATAAGCTGCAACGCATCAACACTTCTAAGCTCGCGAGGTGCTACGTGTCCCACTAAGAACAAGTTCCTCAGTCCTACTCCATCGCCTGCATTGGCTTCCTGTTGACGGATGACTAGATGGACAATATTAATGATCGGACTATAGATGATGATGCTACGTCTTCTACACCATTGCGAGTAACTGCCATGGTGTCGAGGTGAGTGTGTTACGACCCTCGTCGCCTGTCGTCATTCCTCTCCTTTCACCAGGTACTTTGAATAACTGGCTAACCCTAAGTTCTGGATGAGAATCAGTTTGACTGAGTTCTCCGTGTGTGCGGGACCTTGCCATTGATGACTTTTCTAGTAATCTGTTATTCGAGCTGTGTTCATATTGACTACAACATCATTTAGATTAGCGCAGAGGAGAAATCCTGAAGAGGCGCGATATAAATTTTCGCATTGGATGAATGAACGAAAAAGACAGTCTATTCAATAGACATTGGCACCACATTGACAAGAAAATTCTCTTGCTTAGAACAAAATTTATTTGCTGAGTAATATTTCCAGAAAGACAATGCCGCTTCTATACTGCAGGGACTATAATGAATTTTGCTGCAGACAGATCTTCTACGACGTTCAATCAATTCATTCATTCATTCATTCAGAGCATTTATATAGTGCCTCTTCAAGAAGCTACTTCAGAAGCGCTCCCGGCCCAGGCACGACTAAAGAAAAAGACTTGAGGGACTTGTAGAACCCTGCCGGTTGGCTCACAAGTAAAGAGCGGAGCTTAAGCGGGAGGTCATTCCAGGTGGAAGGTCCCACAACCGAAAAAGCACGGCGCTGCTTGATAGCCAAGCGTGCCCGTGGAACTAGGAGCTCACCCCTCGTCGAGGAAGAACGAAGTGCCCGACGCGCTGCAACGTCGGACACTGGGCGGCAAAGATCACGCAAGTAAGATGGAGCACAGCCAAGAACGCAGCGAGAAACTACAGCAGCAGTGCGGTATGAGATCCGCTGAGAGATAGGCAGCCAGTGCAACACATCACGTATGTATGCAGAGACAGGAGAGAACTTAGAAAGTCGTCCAATGAGACGAGCAGCCGAGCGTAGAACTCGATCTAGTCGCCCCAGAACCCCAAGAGGAAGGCCAGCAAGTAGGGAGCAACAGTTGTCAATTCGACTGGTAACAAAGGCGTGAACAAGGACGACGACCGCATCATGAGAGAGAGAGAGAGCGAGAGACCACTCGAAGCTGACGAAGCTGATAATAACAACTTCGTGCAACCAGGTTCACATGTTGAGACAAAGTAAGCTCAGAGTCAAGAGTAAGCCCCAGATCACGAACTGTGACGGAAAAGGTTATGTGAGGAAAGAGCAAGGTAAGTTGGGAAAAGTCAATTATTCACAACTGACTGAAGCGTAGCCTATTATCGTTACATTTTAAGCCTACGTTTTCCAGTCCCTACCACCATCTTCATATTGTCTATTTTTCTTCTCTTTTCTGTCGTACGGGTTGCACTTGGATTTCCGGATGATCATCGGTTGCGGTGTTGACAGTCTCTCGGTCGCTTGTGGACTGGAATCCGTCTACGACTGAACTGCTGAACTTACGTTTACCAAGGGCAATGCCTAGAAAACCAGGGTCCAATACTATTTGTCTCTTCTGTCGTACGGGTAGCTCTTGGATTTCCGAATGTTCATCGGCTGCGGTGTTGACAGTCTTGCGGTCACTTGTAGACTGATGTACGTCTACGAGAAAAAGAGATAAACAAAAGAAATTAACAAATAACGTTTGTTTATTTGATGTCAGGTGTAATTCTACCAGTAAGTGAAGCGCTTGTTTCCTTGACGCCATTCTTTAGGCCCTTCATTGTGTATATCGAGACATAATTTAGATTTTGAGAATATATATATATATATATATATATATATATATATATATATATTCATTCATAAGTACCGATTTAAGTTTTACTTGCACCAAGGCACCTAATGGAGTTAATTGATCTGCAAACAGTTCAATTGACACATGAAAATATACATACACCGATGCAGACATGCATTGATGTATCCGTACGTGCGTATATGCATACATGTGCATGCGTATGTATGCGAATATGCATAAATACATGCACGTCATGCATACATAGACCTGCAGACATCATACATACATGTATACATACACTGTAACACACACATACATACATACATACATTATATTCATGCGTACATGCATGCACATATACATATAGTTGCATACGTTAATTGCCAGTGTAATTTCTAGGCACATGAATGTACACAAAATTTGACCACAGTAAGATCTGAGTCGTTATTCCTAATTAAGACGGCCTTTGAATGATAAGGGAAGTTCTCTCGATTTCATCGCTCATTGTCACTGATTGCTTCAGCTCATCTCGACCGGCGTCAAATAATTTCGCATCTTCTATTTCTCCACGTCTCCAATGTCTACACGTGGTCTACGTGTGCATTTGCGTGCACCCTGTAACTTTGTGCCTATCGGTAAGTATGTATGTATGTGTGCATGACTGTATACATATCAATATGTATGCATAATTATGTATGCCTGTATGTATGCATCTATAAATGTATGTGTGTGTAATTAGTTATAAGTTTATGCTTGTATGTATGTACGTATGTATGTATTTATATATTTCTGTGTATGTGCCTGCATGCGTATGCAGGCATAAATGCATGAACATAATGTAGTGCAATGTACATCGTACGTGCGTACGTTCGTGCGTGCGTGCGTCGCCCGCTCAATAATCACGCATACGTTAGTGCATGAGCACTTGGAGAGAAATAAGTCAGTAACTAAGTTACTAAGTAAATAAGTAAGTAAGTATTAATCCCTTTTGAGTACATTACAAAACCCCGTTGGATGCAAATAGACCTTCCGTGGTGGTCTGCATAATAGTCCTGACTGCGGGGACCTCCCTCCTCTCTGTCTCTCTCTCTCTCTGTCTCTCTGTCTCTCTCTTGTCTCTTTCTCTCTCTCTCTCTCTCTCTCTCTCTCTCTCTCTCTCTCTCTCTGTTAAAATAATATGAGCTCTCTCTGTCTCTCTCTCTCTCTCTCTCTCTCTCTCTCTCTCTCTCTCTCTCTCTCTCTCTCTCTCTCTCTCTCTCTCTCTCTCTCTCTCTCTCTCTCTCTCTCTCTCTCTCTCTCTCTCTCTCTCTCTCTCTCTCTCTATCTCTGACTGATCGCTCGTCTCGATCTTTCCTTGACTCATCATGATGTCAATATTGTCTGCGTCTCCTGCTTTTACCACCTCCATCAGCTCCGCACCATCTTCTTGCCGGATCATTCCGAAGATTTAAATAGCGCTCCTTAAAGTTTACTACTCTGGAGCGCTCCCGACCCAACCCCGGCTGAAGAGGATGGTTTTAAGCTACAGCAAAACGCATCTGAATGGACTCTGGGCATAAGGCGTAATGTTAATGGGAACCCATTCCAAAACATGGGGCCCGCAACAGAGAAGGTACGATGCTGTCTAAGAGCAGTTCGCGCACGGGGGAACGAGAAGTTCACCATGTGTGGAGGAGCGGAGAGCGATACGTCCCTGCACACCCAGAGTAGAGCGACAGAGCTCTTGTAAAAACACAGGCCTACTACAAAAAATGCGAATAACGGGCATTGTGAATTTTATCCGCATAATTAAACTCCGCAACAGATCATTGGCATAAAATGTCAAACCTAAACGAAAATAAATGAAGTTTGCTATAGAACAATTTGCAGGAGGAGTGCTCCTCGTCTATGTGTGCATTGTTCTGTTTCAATGGTTTGGCCATAAACCCAGACAAGTCTGAGGCAATTGTGTTCGGTTCACGCCAACGGCTGCGTTCTTTCTCTTCAGTTTCTAGTATCCACTTCCCAGGCTCTGTTGTGTCAGTATCAAATAATGTCAGAACACTTGGGGTAAACCTGGACAGTGAGCTCACATTCCGACCGCACATAACAAACCTTTGTAAATCTTGTTTCTATTACATCAGGGCAATACGTCACATCAGGTCGGCTCTAACTAAAAGTAAGTCCACTGCTCTTGCCTTGATAATGCTAATTCGGTTTTTGTGGGTTTCTCAGATCTTGAGCCCAATAAGCTGCAACGCATCCAAAACTCCTTAGCTCGCGTATACTTTAGTGCTACGTGTTCCGCTACGAGCAAGTTCCTCAGTCCTAATCCGTCAGCTGCATTGGCTTCCTTTTGACGGATGACTAGATGGACAAATGATCGGACGATCTGACTGACGGACAGATATGGAAAGATGAGCGGCTAGTAAAACGTAAAGATCAGCAGATGAACGAACAGATGGAAGGGCAGATAGGACTACCTATCACCCACAATAATTTATTGCAATTTAAATTTTGATGCCCAAGAGTATCACGAATGGGCATCCATTAGGTAGTGCCGTGTATTGGAGTTGCACTTCACCTTAAGCTTCCTCTCTCCTTTACAAACCCCGACTGCTTCAAAGCTCTGTTGCTGACAACGACGAAACCTGTATATGCGGGGTAGGGGAGGTTCGTACCAAGGATTGAATCGGTTGGATTTGTTATAGCTTTCCTGGTGTGGGTTGAAACTGATATTAATTCCTAATGGGAATGAATTTCTCCAGAAGGAGTTTAACACCAGCGCCTGAACAAAGTATTCATCAGCACAAAATGTCGACCTCTCTAACCCTACGACAAACTCAACCCTGAGAAACGACCAAAGCACCTGGCATTTTATTGCCCATTAAATATCTAGTTGACGTATATTTATGCAAACATAAATCTCTAAAGGCGGAAACATCAAGGTCTTAAATCGTCAGCGAGGGTTTGGAAGTGCATCAACATTGCACCTTCCCCTGCATAAAATTGCCTGGACTTACGATTATCATCTATCAAACAAGCAGCAGCATGTTAAGATACTGCAGCTTGTTTGTTTGGGCGGAGATAATCCGAACAATGGTGCTATTCAGTAATTTCAGTGTATTAATATCTGAGTCATTGATGACGGTGCTTTGATCTTTTATTAGCTGTCGAAATTCAATCTACGTGTGTATACTATTGTTTATTAGGCACCTGGTCTTCTCAATATTGACAGCAAATGCATTACTCAAGTTGCCAGTGAAATTCGGATAAACTTGTAGTTCCATACATCATTAGTCTTAATCAGCCTTCTGTGGCAAACCAGTAAGAAGATATCTCTAATTCGCTATGTCTATTTTAGGTTCAGTTATTCAGCACAAATAAACCTGTTCATCATGAGCATGCATAATCTCAGATGTTTTCTGTTGCAGGCGACAAACGAGCGGACAAAGAGAACTGATAGTTTCATCGATTCCACACAGGAGGCGACACAAACAGCGACGTCAGATTCTGAGCGATAGATGGCAGCACGTTGGTCCAAATGTCACGACCGGACAAAATGAAAAAATTACGGATTTCCGTCAAAAGAGGGGCAAGCAGAGTCTGTAGTGGGACAGAGAAGCCATTACGGGCCATTTGAAAAGGTCTGAATGCGTTTTGTTATCCGCATGAGAGAAAGTGTGTGTGTGTGTGTGTGTGTGTGTGTGTGTGTGTGTGTGTGTGTGTGTGTGTGTGTGTGTGTGTGTGTGTGTGTGTGTGTGTGTGTGTGTGGGTGTGTGTGTGTGTGTGTGTGTGTGTGTGTTTCTTGGGACAAAATTCTGGTTTGAAACTCGAAGAATGGATTCGCAAATAGAGAACAAATGTGTGTCCTTTATGTCACTGGCGTGTAAAGTGTATATTTTCAATTCGTGTGGGGATTGATTCAATTGAATTAGGGCTAAGTGTAATGTTATGTTTGTTATGCATGTAATGTAAACAGAAAGTTCCGAGTTTGTGTTTGTCGCATGAAATGTGTCTTGTTCAAGTCGCAACGTCTTGGTCTCTAAATTGGACTAGATGTCGGTAATCATTGAGTCTTTCTTCGGTGCATTCGTAGAATCGTCCCTCTAAGTTGTGGTAGGTAGGGCAAACACTCATTTAGTACACGGAACTGTTACTGTTTTAAAATGCGATAACATAACCGGTTTTGGATCGGTGGACAAACTCCGCTATGGTTGTGCTCCTTCCTGAATGAACGAACATACCAGCCGCATACCACCCATCAGAGGAACGCACCAGTATTTCCTCTACACTGCCACTGTTGTGGAAGTACTGAAATGGATTTCATCCAATCGTCTTCGGCTGAATCGGATAGAAATGTAATATATTTGGCTGGGCACAAACCAGGCTAGAACAAATATTGACGAAAATACGATAAAGTTGCAATTATCCCCCGCAATTTTGAGTCTAATTAGCGTAACAGAAAAAGTTCACTTCAGGACATATTTCACGACTTCTTCTACTTTTATAATTATTAATATCGCAGTCTATGTTTCCGACATGGGCTTCCTGTTGTCGAACGAAATTCGTTTAAGGTCATCTGGATAGCTTATGCTTAAATTGTCGGAACTATATACACACATCTGCATTCCAGTCTCAAATCATCCGGATCAGCAATCGTTGTGCTGTGCTGTCTGTGGAGATATGCAGGCGCTGAGCTTCTGCACTTCGTCATGAGTCGATCGTGCCTTTTCATGTATTGGACAATTCTCTTGAAACGGTTTTCCGTTGCATTTACGCACTGTCACATTTGGTTCTGTGCGGCAAACATTTTCAAACTGTCTTTTCACGCAATTGTTTAGATCATTTAGATGGTCATGAGTTCAACGCCTTTGTGAGGTACTTTTAAAACGTTTCATTAAACCCATTGACACATACATACGTACATACACACATACGTACATACATACATACATACATACATACATACATA